>OY856410.1:940959334-941129334 GCA_963693085.1 Alisma plantago-aquatica | reverse complement strand
TTAATAAAGAAGTCAGAACCAAATACTCCCCATCACCCCTCATTCTCTCCGCTCTCGGCTCCCCCTCCCCCCACTCCCCCAGTCTTGGCACCGCCTGCGGTTTGCCTTTCCCGATTCGACCTCCTCAATCACCCCGCCCTAATTTTTGCTCCATTCCATCCATGAGAAAAATCCCCGATGACACCGGAACATGAATCGGAACCGCACATGAGTTACACAACCATCACGATCTCAATCTCCTAGAATTCTCCTCTCCACCAGGCTCTCGTCTTGCTCTGAGCATAACCTACTTCCAGGTTGTCGTGCATCATGTCTTCCCTATGCATCACGGACGACTGGTGGCTCTGATTCGCAGTGCACTATATTCGTCGGATCCTTGTGGCTGTATCCGTCAAGAGTGACTTCATAATTTTCTATCCATGTGTCGGTTCGGCTTTTGTTTCACTCCATTCATCGGTAAACAACTTTCTCTCTCTTTACCTCTTAAACTGTCTTTTAATTATGGTTACAGTGAAAATTAGATCTCAAAACCCTCTCTCTATGATCCATGTTATTATGAGGTTCGCATGTATGTGGTACGATAGAATATGACATGGTTTTATGATGTTGGCGGAAGATGAAAATACAATACGAATCTCGTTTGCAGGAAGACGACCATGGAAGAACTAATTAAATAGAAGGACTGAGTTCTATCATAAGGTATGTTATTGTGAATAATTTCTTTGATAAGAGGCGTTGTGTGGTTGTCTATATGTTTTTGCCATGACCTGATTTTGGCCAATACGACACATATTTATTCCATATTTAAAATTATTTCCTAGTTGTGATGTGTTGAATACAACTGAATGTGATCTTTATTGTGCGAACTTATTTTTCCCACTCTTTTTACAGTAGAATCAAAGCTTATAATTATTGGTCTTCCTGATTTTTAGTTTTAGTGGACATTTAATTTTAGTGAAAAACATTGGTACCAGAACCAACATCTTGCAACATCTCATAATTAAGTGTTGTCCTGCACAATTGTTAATATGCATAGTAAAACTAGAACGCATAGTATAGGTCAAATATATTTTTTGGTAATGAAAGAATATATAACTAAAGGATTGTCTGATTGGGAAAAAAATATAAGCGTACATTTGTAGGTAAGTGTGTTTTCTATTTGGTTTCGTACAGATTGAACTCACAATGGGGAAACGACCAGTCTGTATACACATACAAAGAGATGACCCATGAGGAAATCCATTCATAGAAGCAACTCAACAAGAAGGTCCTGGAATAGAGGAGGCAGATGTCTATGGCATACCATCTTGGCGTTGATTCTAGCTGCCTTCGTGATTGTTATGTCTCGTAGGCTTTCTACCTCTGCATGAAGCCATTAAGACAATTACATGGACTAAAGCTATGTGACTGCTTTCGGCCTCTAGGTTGTCATCAATCATAGGCCCACCGACTAGACACCACTACCCTTCTCAAATATGGGTTGATTAGAGTCACATTGCAGACTACCAACATCAGCTAAAGTAGACTCGTTGTTCTAGGTTCCACATGTGGACCATACCATCTGCATATGGGTGCGACGTCGATACATATTGCTATGTCATTGTCTTGCTAGAATCACTACTAGAAACACAACATATAGTCCGCACTTTTTTTTCCACGACTTCTAAACCGTGACACACGGTCAGGAGACTTGTGTCTTAAGTTTCGGGACCGAAGCATTGCAATCCGCCCAACCCCGACCCCTGTGAGACAAAATTCGGGTATTTTCTCCTAATTTGCCAAATCCCTGTCTGGCTTTTTTCTTCTCCCACCTTCGGACTCCCGCATTCCAAGCACCGCTAACTTCTCCATATTGTTCTCGAGTCATGCCATGACTCAGTCAGCCGTGTTCCTTCTCTCTCGTGCCCCCTTTCTCCATGCGTTGTGGAAAGTACCCCCTTGTCTTTCCCCGCCCATGTTCTTCCCCCCTTCTATTACCCCGCCCGCCACGTCCTGGAGGGTGCGTTCTCGTGCGTTGGAGCACGACCAGCAACCATCAGCGAGAATCAACGAGGTGAAAGAGACAACAGCGAATAGGGCGACGAGAAGGCTAGCTACTGCTGAGGCAGTGGGAGAAAAATCCACTGGATCGGCGGTGGTGGTAGGCAAAGACAACGGCGGTGGATCGTTCCTCTCAGGTACTCCGTATACCTTTACTCTCTATCTACCATCCACCCAGCCGTTCATCACCTAGATAGTTTTATTCGTACTAGCCATGGAAACTTTCGTAGCAGATATAATCTTCATCAATATGGTCACCTTTCTAACAACCTTCGCCCTGTTACCAAGATCTACACATTTTCTTTCCATTCTTATTTTATTTGCCATCTGATCATATTAAGTTTGGATATCTTTAATTGTTGGCAAACAAGCGGACAATGCTTTCACCAATGAAGTATAATGATTAGTAAAGAAAAGCCCTTCACACCATAAATCCTACGTGATTGACAACTAGCGTTATGTTTTGAAATATATCAACCAAACTCCCTTAACTCCTTAATAGTGAAACAAGGTGCAAAATAAACCGAAGCACGTTGAAAGAAGCTTCCCGTAAACGGTCCTGAAAAACTAAGATAGTGAATGTGTGTAGCACAATTTTCAAACAATTATTATGATGTCTCTTGCCCGACTAATCTTCTAATGCTCAGGCAACATTAAACACTCAGTTCAACATGTTACCAGTAAGCTGTTAAATACTACCGTTAATCTTATTACTCAATGGGTATGTTTGATTTATTGTATTCAAGAATAATGGATTACATCTCTTGACACAAAACCCGAAAATTTAGGCGTGTTTTGTTGTGTCTGGAAAAGTCAGAAACTCTAGCACTTCTGACCAACAAACAAATGTTGGATGTTTGCTTCCAGTTCAGAATTACCGGGCGCTACTCTCACTACTAGAAACACAGGCTATAGTCGACACTTTTTTTCCACGACTTCTAAACCGTGACATGCGGTCAGGAGACTTGTGTCTAAGTTTTGGGACTGAAGCATTGCAATCTTCTCGACCCCGACCCCTGTGAGACAAAACTCAGGTAGTTTCTCCTAATTTGCCAAATCCCTATCCGGATTTCTTCTTCTCCCACCTTCGGACTCCCGCATTCCAAGCGCCACTAACTTCTCCAGATTGTTCTCAAGTCGTGCCATGACTTAGTCAATCGTAGGGCTGAGCATTGGTCCAGAACCGGATCGGACCGAACCGGACCGGACCGCGGACCGAATTTTAACAAATATATGGACCGCAGACCGGACCGTTTCGAGGTAGAACCGGACCTTTTTTGCTAGGACCGGACTGGACTGGACCGTTTGGACCGCAATCAGCCTTTTTTACATGTTTTACAACTTATTTAATTGTACAAAGTTGATAATCTTAGTCACTTCTAACAATTATATAACTTTAGTATCAAACATTTATACTAGTAGTGATTATATATGTACTTTATTTGTAATTATTATAGAATACACCTTCAAATATACATGAATTTTATATAAAAGTCAATCTGCGGTCCGGACCGGACCGGACCGGTTTTGGACCGGACCGGACCGAAGACCGAACTCATCAAAATTCCCGGACCGCGGACTGGACCGAACACAAAATGGACCAGACCGGACCGGACCGAATTGAGCAGTCTGGTCCGGTTTTGCAGTCTGGACCATTATTTTCTCACCCCTAGTCAGTCGTGCCATGACCTTTTTGCTGGGAGACCCATGGTGGCGCTACGACTTCGCTAGGCTCTACTGGGACGCTAGGAGCGGATTGTAACCAGACTTTAGGGCTATAGCTCGTTGTGGATCATCAGAGAACGAACAAGTGATCCATACTATCTTTTTTTGGGTGTTACAAGCGTGATTCTTTTATTAATTACCAAACTTTGGGTACAAAACATTGTTGCACCCCTCAACCTAGATAACTAATAGGAAGAAATTAATTCTCCCTATACCACCTGATCTGCAAAACAAGCTAACATATATAGAACCTATAGTAGGAAACTAGTCTCCACGCAGGGAGCAAAGGCAAAGGATTAACATAGAGACTCCACACATGGAGTAAAGAAGAACCACCCAGAACCCGCAAAGAAATAAAAGAGGACCATACCAAGAACTAGATCGTCATATATCAATAAGTATGTCCAGCTCAAGCCTGACACTGTCTTCAGTCTTGCTCTTCTTATATTTCTTCTTCTTTTTTCCTTTGCTCTAGTGTTTCCTTGTAGCTTGAAATCCTCTAGTAGATATGGGTCCGAATCAACATCAGTAGGATTGTAGGTCAATCCCTCTTCATCCGGGTCGAAACAGACCTTTTCTCTTAGTTGATAATCCAAGGCGAGCCCAGTGTTCTGCATTAGCTGACTTGCAGTGCATGGATCCTCCTCATGCGTACGATAGTGATCTAGTTCCCCTTCCAATCCTTATTCTTGTAGCATTGGAGAGTTACAGGACGTCTCATCCAATGGAGGTACAGAAGTAGTGGCTTGGGACACCGTCTATCCATACTTTTACCCTGGCATACTTGGGAATTATCCTGGACATGATCACCCTCACGAGCACCCTCATGACCAATTTGCACGAGTATTCTCCTGATCGCCTCATCCTCTGCAGTCTGTTCTACAGAACAACACCTATTGGTCTCGACATTATGTCAAAAACCTGCCACCTTCCCCACTCTAAGTTGTAGCTCACTCACTGGAGTATTTTTCCTTATCACCAACGGACAAGAAGAAAGCTTATGACCAAACATCTTACACCCTGAACAAACTAGGGCTTTTGCAACAATCTCCAGCTTTAGGATCTTAAGATCTCTATCCACTTCTACGAGGGTAACCTTAGGGAAGATCGATGTGGATTGAAATTCCACACATACCTTAGCGTTCCCAAGACATCCTGCTGTAAGAGACACATCTTCAAAATCCAAGGGCCTTCCTACAGTGCTAGCAACTCCAGCTAGGCGATCAAGTGTCCAAGGCACTCCAGGATTCTCAATCTTCATCCAGACCAGAGCTTGTAGAAGGAGAGAGGAGAAAGAATGGAACTCAGCTCCCAGGCTTGGACAATTACCAATGCACCATCCAACATCCATGGGGCTTCATCCAAAATCCGCTCTCTTTCCTTTGGTGAAGGAAGCTTGATGATGAACCCTTCCGTCTCCTCAATGATGATCTCGAATTTGCTGCTTAGTCTCCACTGTCTCCAGATCCTACCTGATAGATGGCCTTGGAAAGGTTTCTTTCCAGTGAAACAGATTGATAGGTGATCTTTCCTGTGAAGATTGGAGTCTCCTTGACTTGAAATCGAAACACACTTGACACTATTCCATATCATAGGATCCACATACATGATCACCGAAGCATCCAAGCTCATGCGACGTAGCCGACTTGCTATAAGCTAGTCTGCCATAGGAACCGTGGACGGGACGTCTTTAGTAGCCTCACGGGGATGCACCGAAGGGGGCGATGGAGGAGTTGATTTCGCATCCAATTCGGCTCCCTTCTGGTGTGTCGGGGAAGAAGACATCTCTAGTTTGCTAGGATTTTGAACAACATCCTGCAAGTTTCTCTCTCCATTGGTCTCGCCCGAACCTAATGGAGGAGTCGTCGATGACGACTCAATAGCTGCGCCGCTTCCAAATCCTCTGTGCCCCCTAGGGTTCCTTCTGCAACCTCTCCCCCTTCCGCGGCTCCTCCCGTTTGCCATCTTTTTGGGAACTTCTTCAAGGCCCAATTAGTGATCCATACTATCTTTCTCCCTTGTGAATACAACTTTAATTTTCTGTGTGTGTGGGTGACTTTTCAATCAATCTAAAGATGTGTTTTGATTGCTAGAGACCGTCATGTTGATTCACTGGATACATAAACAACACTACACAGAGCTGTTGAACTATAACATATATTCCACTTTTGTAATCTTAAAGAATACAGACATTAACAGATTGTTGTTTCCTGTATTCCTATCTCTAGTCCAAACTATCATCATATATTGATGTCACATTCAGATATTGTCCACCAAGCATATATTGAAACAAATAGCAAGTAATGTACCAGCAAATATTATCAAAGAGCAATGGATCCGCTTGGTTAGCTACTGGTTTTCTTCTACAGGGCAGGTTGGTTTAACCAATGAGTAAAAATGATTATGTATTGCTCAGATTTCTATTAATTGAACTTACAAACTTTTCAGAAATGTAGGAACTTTCTTTGATAGGAAAGAGATCTCGGTGTTTAAAAGCTCATTGTCATACAACCGGTTCAAAAAGCTTTGCACAAAAGAAACATGAGTTTGTAAGATATCATACTGTGGGTTTGCAAGATGTAATCAAATACAAAGTTTATTTGAGTTCCTTCAACATCTATTGTCTTATTTATAGGAAAAAAAGAAAGAAGGGAACCGAGCATCTTGGAATCATGGAGGATCACTCATGTAAAGAAGGATGGAAGCTACGTGGATAATATAAACACACAAGAATTTGTGGTATGATATGTTGTTTCATGTTAGCTAGAGAATGAAATGTGAATGATTATATTTAGATTGATTTATTAAACTATTAAACATGTTGAAAAAATTGGTATAGGAAACTGCTGAAAAGTTGGTAGATGAACGTCTTGTTGAGAAGCCCGAACTGCCCAAAACTATAATCGAAGATGAGGTCTTTAATGAGATTATGTACGATGAGGATAATCCTACTCCGCGCGTGATTGGTTATGGCCATGGGGTGTCTCATAGTAAAGTCTTTGGGCTAAAGGCTGATTTGAGGAAATCTATTCCTACAAATGACACCATGGATGTTGCAGATGTACTTGTTTCCATAAAGAAAGAGAACGAACACTTGAAGAATGAATGTGCTAATCTGAAATCCCAATTTAATCAAATGGCTTCTGCACTTGCTAGGAATGGGATTGTGTTATGTGATCCTATTGGGATGGATGATAGTGGAAGAAACACACAACATGAAGTAAGTATTTTTATATGTCATCAACTCATCGTTTTTACTCTATTTATAAGATATATTGCATATTATTTGGTGGTTGTTTTGTGTTTTCAGTGTTCCACTGCTGAATATTCAATATTAATGTTCGCATGTAGTCATTACCTAACATGCATAAGGGTTTGAAACTTCCGGAAGTCAAGTCAACTAAGTAATCTTGAGTAGCTAACATTCTTGGGTAGTTCATATGTAAACTTTGGGGTATTTGGCCTCTTTATTTTGTGCTATGGGTACATTTTTTGATACACACTGAGACATGTCAGATTTCTCACACTCATTTTTTGGGATGTAATAGGTAATCAACATTTCCCTGGCAACACCGAACAACTAAAACAGAACAATCAATCTTGCAAAATAGTGTATGATAGAGAAGTAAGGACAGTTCAAAATAGTCCATGTATCCATAACGACACATACTTTCTAGACAAGTACAAGAAACTAACAATATTCATAATATAAATTCCTAATATTGGTGCATTTGGCTCCTCATTAAATCCGAGATATGGGGTTGAATCCTCCTACGAAACAGAACATGGTATCCTGCAATAGAGTGTAGTAGATGTTTTTCTATGACTCTTTAAGTGTAGTAGGGGGGTTACCTAAGTATATCTCCAGATCCTTAGCAACATTGAATGAAAATCTATCATGCAATCTTCTAATTGGGAGCCAAGACAATATTCCAATCACACAGAATCACCCAAGGACCATCAATATAGTTCTAAGATCTTCATTGTGTTATCAAATAGCCATGCATATTGTAATATTAGGGTGTGCTTAAATAAAAGTATAGAAACATCCATTTATCTTGCAATAAATTAATTATTGTGGCAGTCCGGAATAGAAATGTCAACAGATCTAGCCTTCCACAGAAGCCATATGTCTCCCAAAAAACCCACATCATCCACTATATCTTGCAAAATAATGTAGGATCGAGAACTAAGCCATGCCTAACAATAGAGCATGAATAAAATGTGACTGATGTATCAATTTGCCTATAGAATTTTAGTCAAGGTAGAAAGTGTCTCACTTAACCACTCCATATCGTATAGGATGCCTTGTCTTATGCATATTCTGTATTTAGTATGGCCGCCATAAAATGATTTGCCACCTTAACAAGTATGGGTTAGGGCTATGGTGAAGACCGTCCATACAAATTACAAAATAACTAAACTTCTACTGATTTTTCTGCCCCCTGATTTGGCTTTAAAATGGCCTATGTTGGACCTATGGCCCTAACGGACACTCAACATTAGTGTTTTTTGAATTCCATGCCCAAATTTATCTATAAGAATACCCTTTTCCAATGACAATGCACGCAAGTAATTATGGAACTTGTCATGTTTTGGGATAATGTTATCAAGCCTAACACCAAACAACTAAAACAGAACAAGATTTCATGCAACAAAGTGTAGGATAGACGAGTAAGTATACTTCAAACAAGTCCCCATATCCATATTGTATATGTACATGACACATACACTGATCGAATGATTCTAGCTCCATGCCACATGCTTCCCATCTATTTCCGTATTTTTTGTTACCTTATTTTCTTCGTACACTCCATCAATGTTATATGATTTCTTTGCTTCTATGGACATGCATTGCACATGTAATGAAAATTGGCACTTCTTGAATGCGCCAATACATGCTAGATAAATTTCATGTATTTTATGCTCTATACTTTTGTATACATGGAGCTGTCTCTTTATTACTTAGAAACTTATTTCAAAAATAGAAAATTTCAGGTATGTACACATTTCTACGTATACAACAATCCATATTTACTTAGAATGTTGCATTTAGCACATTGAATATGAAACAAAGAATTGAGCTGAGGTGCACATTGACTCCTAAGAGTATTGCCGCGTGTCATGTGATGCATTACACTTTGTTTGTATTGAACTAGCTAATTTTTTTACTGGTGTTAGGTTCTACTCTTATTTTTGAGCACGGAGATCCATTTTTCTTCTAATGCCCTGCTCTTTGAATCAATACAGCTTTGAATAATTCTCTTGTGCTGATATGAGTGTCTTGATGGTTTCTACTATAGTTTTATAGCATGTAGGGCATGCTAATGTGCCTTCCAAATTAGAGCAAACAGAAACCAGACTAGAGGGACTGTCAGGTCAGCACTTTAGGTCCCATTCTTTCATTCAGAAACCCAATAATTTAACCACTCACAACTAGCTAGTTGCTGCAGCAGCCTGCAACAACATTCTATTTTATCAAAGCATTTAAGTATGCTTTTCAACTCTCTTATTCAAACAAGATTTCCAACTGAAAAACCTAGGTGGGCTCCAAACTAATCGTAGAACACTCATGTTCTTCTACTATTAACGAAAAGCAATTGAAAATTTGAGAGAGACAAGCCAAAGAAATTCGGGAGGCATTCGAAATAGGGTACACTAGTATATAACTCCTTGCTATTTGAAAACCTCAAACATGGTCGAGACTATCTTAGTCCGGGACTCAACCACAGTGACACGTGTCTTAAAAGTCTTGATTTTATCCTGGGCAGTTCCATTGCCTCCCGAAATGACTGCCCCTGCATTACCCATTCAGCGTCCTAATGGGGCAATAAGTCCAACAATGAATGCAACTAAAGGCTCCTGAGTTCCACTTTCCTTAATTAGTGTAGATCATCTACTTAAGTAGAGACTCCAATCTCACCAATAAGAATATTGCCTTCAGTTTGAGGATCTTCAATGAATCGCTTGAAGCAATCAACAAGGTATCATAACCAATTCCCACATAAGTAGATTGGCCAAGATCCACAACTGTCATTTGAAACACAACTTCATATGCCAAAGTGCCTAAATGAGAAAGAATTCTCATATGTGCAAGATTGTGAATGGATCCCGGCGTAATCCCAATCTTGCTTTCATTGGTCTTGAAAGTTTTAGGATAATTCGACACAATTAGTCAAGTTTTATTGTCTACTAAGAGCAGCTTTAACTCAGACCATGTCATACAGGGGAGTTCCTTCTGTGATACTCACTATGAGATCCAACTCCGCGTCCATGTCCTCTAAGATACCAGCAACAACAAATGCGGGTGGCACATAAACTATAAAGGCGTTTGCATTTGTTTCTACTTTTGGTTCTGCAACAGAGCTGAAAACAGACAATCCTCAATGTTTAGTTGCACCTTTCTTAGGTGTTGCACCACCAACCATGTTGGTCCCATATTCAATTGATTTCTTGGAGTGGAATGTTCCATCTAGGACGAGTCTTAAACTAAGTATTCTTACCTATGAATAAAAAAATCGATTACGATTTGTTTCTTATTCTCTCTATTGGGTAGATGATATTTCAACAAAAAATAGTTCAAATGTATTGTGATAAATAATTTGTCGTCCATCCCATTTTATGCACTTCATGAAAGATTTGTATGAGTACGTCTGCCTATTCTGTAGTATAAAACAATGTCTTACTTATTGAAATTTGGATACATATAACTTGAGTAACTCATAGGTTTGATGGCATGAGCCTATTCAGTTTTTGTTTTTGTTTAAAGTAGTTAAGTTTTTTATTTATCTCTCCTTAATTACTACGTGTTTCTGATGAGGGACAGTACTAATATTGGATGTCTGCAACACTTAGATTATCTGATAAAGGTCTCCCTGCACAAGTCAAATTACACCAGCTGAAATTCATAGTTTCTGTTTTCTTCGGATAGAATTTTGGCAGTGAAGATTACTTGATGTTTTTGTATTGATAGTCAGAGCAGCAAATGGCTCACGTTGAGCTTTACTCATTTACGTTTCAGCAACTAAAGGCTTCCCAGAACCGTTACATAGTTACAATTCAGAAAGTGTTATTTGTTGGCATGTATTACAATTTGTTGTTTATATTATGCTCTTCGGGAATCAAATCAGATTTGAACTTTGTGCCCAACAATTTTATATGCTATTGGGGACTCGTGCCCTGCATGACTTCAGCCTAGTTATTTTTATAATGAGTAACATTTTTTCATTCACGTAGCTGAATCACACTAGTTGCTTCTAATTTTAAATTGTATCTCTTATTCTTACTTCTTCATTTGAAACTTGCAGGTTTCCGATGACTCTTTGGATGAACAAAATGATCAAAGCAGGATTTAAAACACGACAAGCCACAACTTTGATATCATTTAGAAATTACATGTTCAGTTTTATGTCTTTAATTATAGTAGATGACCATCGTATCGTACATGGTTACTTACCCCTTTCTTTTTAAAATTATTTGTTACCAAGATACATGACTTGATGTCATTTGTAGACACTCGATGCATTTCTTAATGAAACGTGAGATTTGGTTAATGAATATATATTTTTTTCCAATTAAAGAGGCTTTCATGCAAAAGTTGTTACATGTGCCATAATTTGATGCCTATAGAATGTATACGAGTGTGCTTGTATATGTATGTTTGCAGATGCACACTGATTTGTCAATATCTATGGTCTTGTACATATTACTTGATGGATGTCGTACTTTGAGTATTGTTCAGTGGAATGGATGTGTACGCACGTGTGTATTTGTACGTATGACATTATATATAGTGTGAAAAAGTCTTTATTTGGTTTTCCAGTGTATACTACTTTTTCTATGCTTTTCAATGTAGATGAACTTATCCTGTACAACGAAAATGTAGAAATTCACGTTAATAAGCGTGAATAAATATATGCTATAAATAAAATTTTGGGAAGAATTCCACGCAAAAAAGTGTTGATAACAAGGTATCGTACAAAAAGGTGTTGAAAAAAACAACACACTAAAAGGCGTGGATATTACATGTCACGCACAAACATGTGAAAAATATGTCACACCATGAAGCGCAGATATCAGTTGGCACACAAAGAAATGTGAAATAAATATCACACCAAAAAACGTGGATATTTAGATGCCACACAAATATATGTGAAAATTACATCACACAAAAATGCGTGGATATTTTGATGCCACACGAAATGTTGTGGATCTGAAAGTGTGGATTATTTTTTACACTCACTTTTTCTACGCTTTTAGTCAGCGTGGAAAATGTTAAATTCCACGTTTTTAAGCGTGGAAAAACCATGGCTTGAAGCGTGGAAAAACACATGTATTTTTTGTCCCAAGTAGTTTATAGTTGTGATTACTTACAGTAAACATACAAGTTCTGAAATCGCATGCACATAGGTCATACTTCATGCAATTGTTACTAAAAAGGTGGTTAGGAGTACTCATGATGGATGGAATATTTGTTGCTACAATACGGAAACTAACAGATTACCTAGGTGTAGGAAATGAGTCGCGCCCAAAAAGGACGCGATCAGATTTCCAGAATTTTGTACGTAAACAATCACGACCTGCAGTTGGTTTTCTCGGTGTGATACACAATTCCGTCTAACTAAACGTGCAACCTTACAAAACATGCACAATTCCGTCCAACTAAGCGTGCAACGTTGCAAAACATATTGACCTGGAACTGCACACTTTCTAGTTTCTAGTGCAGCCCAACCAAAAAATCATTGGAGTCTTGGAATGATGTTGAGGGCCCGTCTGATTGGGCTGCAACCGAAATCGTGAAACTAAACTGCACTGTATTTATCAATTACAAGTGTTTGGTTTGTTGTGGTATCAACGGACAACCAGAAAATGAACTTGAGCATCAATTCACGCTGTGTACAAAACGAGGAGCTTGAACCGTGCGGCTGTCTTTCCCAACCTTTCACTCGCTACGCTATTAGCTGTCGCGCGAGTTGTACCCCCAACCTCCAGCGACCACCTATTAGCTTTGAGATGGATATTTTCTTGTATTCCCGTGAAGTCATGGCTGGTCTCTCCTATAGTAGATTTTGTGGGAGAAAAAGTGATTTGGTACAATTTGACAAAAAAAATTATAGTTATAGTACTGTTGTGAAAATAATTTCTAAAGTAGTCAACTTTTATGAGAAAATACCATCCAACTCGGCATTTTTATGGTCAAACAGAACAGTTAAAATAAATAAAAATAAAATAAAAACAATGCAATAACGCCAAAACTAGTTGCGCTTTCACCCAAAAGTGACGGGTGAAAATGCCAACTGATTTTACATTTTTAGTTTATTTTTACTTCATTTAAAAATTTAATTAATAATTCCAAATATTGTGATAGTTTCAGTAGTTTGACTAGAAAAACGCCAATTTAAGTGGCATTTTCACTCAAAATTAGACTATATTTGGAACTATTTTCACTTGAGTGTGATAATAAAATGTTTTTTCTACATCAATTTTTTTTCGGATGTTGTGACTACAAGCACCATCTCCGTTGTGCCAACAGACTCCGCCTCACCATTAACGCCTAACCATCAGGTACAAGGTTGCCTCTCCCGATTAGTCGGTTTATGCCCAACACAGCCTCATAGGTCGCAGGAAGACCATCTCCATGGGAACTACTGTTGGGATATATGGGATTGTCGGAATCCTAGAGTGGAGAGCGGCTGACGATCTGGTGTGGGTGCATGGGCGGTGGCACTAGAGAGTCAGGACGAAGCATGATTGCAGAGCAAGATGATGAAGTTTGGGTGTGAGAGGAAGTGAGCAGCAAATATGTGGAGAAATATCAACGAACGTGGACTAGCCAGCATGCCTACAAAAACATACTATGTGGTGTCTTGTGTATGATGGATGACAGGATGATCGGTTTGATTTATTTTCACAACATAAACTATATCCAATCAAACCGATTCAAACAAACTCAATGAACTTGATTTACTTCTTATCGAACAAATTTACGGTTCCAATTCAATGGAAGTGATTTCCTATTTTTAAATTCCCAGTATGTGTTGGAGTTACATCCAACCAATTAAGTCGTGAGTCCCAGTATGTGTTGGAGTTACATCCAACCAATTAAGTCGTGAGTCGAGGACAACAAATGGTGTGTGGTGCAAAAGTTGGGTTTCATTGTCACCTGGAGATTTGTCCTTGACTTATTCCTTGCTTTGTAATCTCGACTAACGGTCTCGTGAACATGAAGAGGATATCGCAGAGGCTGATTACTACAATCAAGCTCTAGTCTACCGTATGGTGCGGCCATCGATCGATGCCCGTTTACGAGTGTGTACGCGATCGAGATGGCATAAAATTACCCGCGTATTCATGGGCGCCAACTGCCTGGTAACAAACTAGCAACACAGCCCGAAAGTTGTCAAAACTCACCGGCCGCAGGTGACATCTTTCTGATCTTGCACGGCCTCCCGGTTGCGAGGCCAGGCTCATGCGCCGTCACCACTAGAATTTATCTGTTCTTCTCTGCAACATCCAAAAGAGAATAGAATATCGCAACTGGTCCTTTGCTCCACCGTTTGACTATTACTGCCACTGTTAGGTGAATTAGGCTGCCGGTGGCATCCAGAATGTTGGAAAAGGAAGGTTGCAGGCAATGCTTAATTAGACTTCAACTTAATAGGAGTGTGTGCACCAACCCTAATAGGATTTAAATTTAATAGAAAATAAGATGATCCTACATGCAACATAATTATTGATTGGATTAGACAAAAAAAATGGAGTAAGATTCCTGGTTACCACCGCATAGCATTTGTTGGGAAAAGGATTAGGATTCCGGCCCATGTACTAATTATATTTTGGTTTGAGTAGGAGTTAGTTTGTGTTGTTAATCCTAGTAGGAGCGAAATCCAATAGGAGAGAAGATGACTCTCTATTTGCAACATTGGAAGTAGATTAGGAATTGGACTATGAATTGGAGTGAGATTCCTAATTGCTACTATATGTGATGGAGACCTATAAATAAATGCCCTTGGGGGAGGCCATTGAGATCATCTCACTAGTTGGAGTGTGATCTCATCAGTTGTTTGTTGTTGGTACCTTCTGTGGTAGAAGAGTCAGAAAATAAGAACAACTGGTGGTGCACTCTTTTGGTAAGAGAGTGTTAGCGACTTTGTCTTGAAGTGAAGTAACGGCTGACAGTCAGCGACACATTGGTGGTGCATCAACGACGAGGGCGGCTCCGAGCAGTAGAGGACGTGTTTGTTCTCTCAGGCGGAGAGAGTTCTTTGATTGGCAGGCGAGGTACACAACATCGTCAGGAGTAGAGACGGCCCGGTCAGCGGTTGCAGCAACAACAGACAAAAGCACAATTGTGTGTCTGA
Source organism: Alisma plantago-aquatica (assembly GCA_963693085.1). NCBI lineage: Eukaryota > Viridiplantae > Streptophyta > Magnoliopsida > Alismatales > Alismataceae > Alisma > Alisma plantago-aquatica. Next base: position 941,114,209 of record OY856410.1, on the reverse strand, counting down.
TTCCCTACAACGACATAGGTGTTGTGAGGAGAAAAAGATAAGTGAGATATTTTGTATATGTTTGGGTGTAATTCTATTCTTTCTATCTTTGTTCTCGTGTGGAGGGAACGATCCGTATTTAAAGGTAATTAAATCTGGACGGTGTGAGTTGTAATCTTGATTACATAGTGCTTGTTGGTCGGTATTGCCCTGTGGTTTTTCTCTTCTCGTCTTGGGGAGAGTTTTCCACATTAAATCTTGTGCTTTCAGTTTTGCAGAACACGTTGCTTACACACCACAAATTCCTAACAAGTGGTATCAGAGCAAGGTTGGAAGTTTGAATTGGAAATATTGACATCTAAATATGGGAAAATGCACATTGACAAGTTTGATGGCAAAGATTTTGGCTTCTGGAAGATGCAGATTGAAGATTATCTGTACCAGAAGAAATTGCATCAACCTCTGGCGGGGACTAAACTTGAACAGATGAAGCAGAAGGATTGGGATCTCCTTGACCGTCAGACACTTGGGGTGGTCAGGTTGACATTGGTATGGAATGTTGTATTCAACATAGCCAACAAGAAGACAACGACGGGACTTCTGAAGACGCTATCAAATATGTACGAGAAGCCTATAGCTGTAAATAAGGCATATTTGATGTGTCGTTTGTTCAACCTCAAGATGAGCGAAGGAGCCTCGGTAGAAGATCATATCAATGAGTTCAACATCATAATTACTCAACTAAACTCAGTGGAGATAGTGTTTGATGATGAAGTCAAAGCCATTATCTTACTTTCCTCTTTGCCCGAGAGTTGGTCTGCTACGGTGACAACAGTCAGTAGTTCGTTAGGAAGCATGAAGCTGAAGGTTGACGATATTCGGGATTTGATTCTGAGTGAAGACATCCGTAGAAGGGAATGTGTAAAATCTGATTCTTCAGGTTCAGCTCTATACGTTGAAGGTAGAGGAAGAAATCAGAGTCACAATCACAGTTCTAATCGCGGAAAGTCAAAGACAAAGAGTAAAGAATGTTAGTGTTGTGGAAAAGTTGGACACTTCAAGAAGGATTGTAAGATCTGGAAGAAGGTGTCACAAGAACTTTCCAAAGAACACGAGGATGATGACTAGAGCAATACAGTTGTCATTGCTGATGATCTAATATTAACAGTCCAAGAGTAGGGTTTGAACACAGATGATGGTGTTGAGTGGGCTATAGACATAGGAGCGACATGTCATGTTGCAACTCACAGGAAGTTCTTCACAAAATATAAGAGAGGGAACTTTGTCAATGTAAGGATGGGTAATGCTAGCTACTCAAAGATCATTGGGATTGGTGACGTCTACGTCAAAATAGATGTTGGGTGTACTATCATACTCAAGGATGTTCTTCATGTTCCAGACTTGAGGCTTAGTGTAATTTCTGGTTCATTGTTGGATAGGTGCATATATGATCTCGGGTTCGGTGGTGGCATGTGCAAAGTAACAAAAGGGTGTTTGGTGATAGTTTGAGGTAGACTGTGATGCAATCTATATAAAACCACTTTGAGAGTGCACAAAGAGAAGGTTCAGGAAGTCAAGAAGCTGATGCCAGTTCAAAAGAGACGAGGAGGTCTTGGAAGTACTCCTACAGATAGCCACAGGTCTGAGCTACGGGATTCTCTTAGTGATGTCAGCAAAGGTAGAAAGGTAAGTTTCTACAAACATCAGGATGACTCCCAATTAGATAAGATTGCTCCAAAGACTTCTTCTAGACAGTGCGTAAATGAGGAAGAAGGAAAATACATTGAACATGTAGTTGATGCATGTAGAATGCATGATTAGGCTCTTGATGTGGGGTTACATCGACAGGGGGAGTGTCAAAGGAAGGTTTTTGAATTTTACTATAGAAGGTTACAAACACAATTTTTATCTAGGATGGCTTGACAGACTAGTCAACATGAGCAAAGAAAATTCCATACGTGGGCATGGAGAGAGAAGCGGCATTGCCAGGATATTTCTTCTCAGTTGCTTGGGAACAAAGTGAAGTCAGGGTGGTACTACAAAAAAAGGGATGAAAATGATAAGATACTGACATGCTTGAGGAGAATGACCACCTATCAGAATCCATCACAGGTGGTGATGGAATCTAGAAGTTACTCTGGATGATTGTTGAAGACAAAGTCTCCCTCATTGGCTGGAGGAGGAGATTGTTGGGAAAAGGAATAGGATTCTGGCCCATGTCCTAATTGTATTTGGGTTTGAGTATGAGTTGATTTGTGTTGCCAATCCTAATAGGAGTTAAATCCAATAGGAGAGAAGATGGCTCTCTATTTGTAACATTGGAAGTGGATTAGGAATTAGACTACGAATTGGAGTGGGATTCCTAATTGCTACTACATGTGATGGAGGCCTATAAATAGAGGCCCTGGGGGAGGCCATTGAGATCATCCCACTGGTTGGTGTGTGATCTCATCAGTTGTTTGTTGTTGGTGGCTTCTGTGGTTGAAGAGCCAGAAAACAAGAACAACTAGCGGTGCTCTCTTTTGGTAAAAGAGGGTTAGCAACTTTGCCTTGAAGCAAAGTAGCAGCTCACAGTCAGTGACACATTGGTGGTGCATCAACTACGATGGAGGATCTGAGTAGCGGAAGATGCACATTAGTTGGTGGCACTACGTTGATGTTGCGGTAGCGACTACGAAAATAGTCTGTCCGTTCAGCAAAGGACGTGTTTGCTCTCTCAGTCGGAGAGAGTTCTTTGGTTGGCAAGCGAGGTACACAACCTCATCAGGAGTAAGAGGGCCCAGTCAGCGGTTGCAGCGACAACAGGCAAGAGTACAACTGTGTGTCTGATTCCCTACAACGATAGAGGTGTTATGAGGGGAAAAAGATAAGTGGGATATTTTGTACACGTTTGGGTGTAATTCTATTCTTCCTATATTTGTTCTCGTGTGGGGGGAGCAATCTAGATTTAGGGGTAATTAAATCTGGATGGTGTGAGTTGTAATCTTGATTACATAGTGCTTGTTGGTCGGTATTGCCCCGTGGTTTTTCTCTTCTCGTCTTGGGGAGAGTTTCAATGTTAAATCTTGCACTTTCAATTTTGCAGAACACGTCTCTTACACACCACAAATTCCAAACAAGTGGTATCATAGTAAGGTTGGAAGTATGAAGTGGTAGTGATAATGACATCTGAATATGGGAAAGTACGCATTGACAAGTTTGATGGCATGGATTGCAGCTTCTGGAAGATGCAGATTGAAGATTATCTGTACCAGAAGAAATTGCATCAACCTCTGGCGGGGGCTAAACCTGAACAGATGAAGCAGGAGGATTGGGATCTCCTTGATCGTCAGGCACTTGGGGTGGTCAGGTTGATACTATCAAATATGTACAAGAAGCCCACTGCTGCAAATAAGGTATATTTGATGTGTCGTTTCTTCAACCTAAAGATGAGCGAAGGAGCCTCGGTAGCAGATCACATCAATGAGTTCAACATCATAATTAGTCAACTAAACTCAGTGGAGATAGTGTTTGATGATGAAGACAAAGCCCTTATCTTACTTTCCTCTTTGCCCGAGAGTTGGTTTGTTATGGTGATAGCAGTCAACAGTTCGTCAGGAAGCATGAAGCTGAAGCTTGACGATATTCAGGATTTGATTCTGAGCGAAGACATCCACAGAAGGGAATGTGGAAAATTTGATTCTTCAGGTTCAACTCTATATGTTGAAGGTAGAGGAAGAAATCAGAGTCTCAATCACAGTTCTAATCGCAGAAAGTCAAACACAAAGAGTAAAGAATGTTACTGTTGTGGAAAAGTTGGACACTTTAAGAAGGATTGTAAGATCTGGAAAAAGGTATCACAAGAACTTGCCAAAGAACATGAGGATGATGACCAGAGTAATACAGTTGTCATTGCTGAAGATCTAATATTGACAGTCCAAGAGTAGGGTTTGAACACAGATGATGGTGTTGAGTGAGCTATAGACACAGGAGCTACATGTCATGTTACAACTCACAGGAAGTTCTTCACAAAATATAAGAGAGAGAACTTTGGCAATGTGAGGATGGGTAATGCTAGCTACTCAAAGATCATTGGGATTGGTGACATCTGCGTTAAAACAGATGTTGGGTGTACTATCATGCTCAAGGATGTTTGTCATGTTCCAGACTTGAGGCTTAGTGTAATTTCTAGTTCCTTGTTGGATAGGAGCGGATATGATCTCAGGTTCGGTGGTGGCATGTGCAAAGTAACAAAAGGGTATTTGATGATAGTTCGAGGTAGACTGTTTTGCAGTCTATATAAAACCACATTGAGAGTGCACAAAGAGAAGGTTAAAGAAGTCAAGAAGCCAACCCTAGTTCAAAAGAGAAGAGGAGGACTTGGAAGTACTCCTACAGATAGCTGCAGGTCTGAGCTGTGGAATACAAATATTGCTCTAATCTATTTAGACATTAATCTATCTGCTGTTGAATATATAATTCATCTGCACAATTTTATTCAATTAAACTGCAATAATAATGTTTTGGTGGAGAGTTATATCTCTTGCTGGGGCAATTTACAATTGTCTCACCCCCGTGGGATCAAACTTTTTAAGTAGACGTGGACGAGGGAGCAGAAACCCTAGATCAGGGGAAGAGCAACAACAGCAACAACAGGAACAACAATGATTTTCTCAAGTGGAGACACTGGCTGTCAAGTCTTGTATATGTGTAAATAGAGTCCTATGTGTCGTCTATGTACTCTCAGGTCCTTGGAGTCAGTAGTTAGTTTAATGAAACGATCTGAGATTTTGGCTTGATGTCTTAATGTTTTTATACTGCCTGTATATAGTTTTAATAGGATAGTTGATGCTTGTAACATCGAGAAGGAATGGTACAAGAGATGTACTTGTGAACCAGAATGTAATTGAATTACCTTGGTTCTTTTTGAAAGAGTTTTCCAATGTATAGATCTCTTTGTAAAAAGTTTTAATTTTTAGTGATTTTCAGTAATTCTGCTACTAACAAACGCTTCCGCTTAGTTAATGGTATTTTTGTGAGTTGGATGCCACAAGTTTAGTGGTATCAGAGCTCTAGGTTTGTTGAGTCTACAGAGACATAAGATTAAGGTTGTTGAGTCTGTTCTAAGTGTCTTCCAATTTATCTGATAGCATCTTCTGCTCATATAGGAGAAGAATAACTTGAAGATGTTTGGATCACATGAAGAACATGCTGTTGAGAGCAGCATTGCTGCACTAGGAGGAGGTGCAAGGGATCAAGCTAGGGAGGAGCCAGTACCTGAACATCCCCACTTTGACCCAGCTATGATAGAGAATCCAACCTTCGATACCCTATTCTGCCATTTTATAGCAACTATGACACACATGTCTGATAGGATGTCACCACCTACACCGAGGGAACCAGCCCACCATGATGGATATGGAGCTGGTAAGACTTTTGAGAGACTTCGCTGGGTTGGAGCCATAGATTATGATGGTACAACTGATCTAGCAGATGCTGATTTGGGGCTGACAAAGTTGGAGAAGGCTTTCAGAATCCTTGACATTCCTCAAGCTGAGAAGGTGAGACATGTTGTGTACCTTCTAAAGGGGAGTGTTGGCCATTGGTAGATGATAGAGGAGGGAAAGAGGCCAGGTGTAGAAGTCGGATGGGAGGAATTCCGATGAGAATTCATCATTAGATACTTCCCTAAGACGTATCTAGATGAGAAGATCTCTCAATTTGAGAAGATCAGACAAGGATAGATGCACATTAGCGAGTATGAGGCTAAGTTCATGAAGCTTTTGTGGTTTTGTCTGTATATGGCAGCTAATTATGAGGAAAGAATCCGTCATTTTGAGAAGAGATTAAACGTTGAGTTGACCACTCTTGTGTCTTCTCTAGAGAATAGGGAGAGGTTTAATACTTTTGTGGAGTCCGTGAGGAGGATAGAAAGTTCTGTAATTGAGAAGTGATAGACCAGTGGTAAGAAGGTGTACACTCAGTTCCAAGGACAAAGGTCTAAGGGTTTTAAGAAGCCAAGGTTTTTTTCACCGGCAGCACCATCAAGATTCAATCCCCAGACACAGTGGACGTAAAGTGGGGGTAGGGGCCGTAGTTTTGTTCTGAATAGAGCCCCCAGCACAGTATCAATATCGATGACTGGACCTCAGAAACCTTATCCTGAGACCAGGATTTGTCACCAGTGCAGACAAGTTAGACATCTGGCAAGGGATTGTCCAGCTGGGAACACAATAGTGACTCAACCCCAGAGGCAGAGTCAACAAGGCTCACAAAGGAGGTAGTTTTCTAGTAACACTAGAGGACGTGGACAAGCGTCCCAAGCCACTTCATCAACACCCAATAATCGAGCACATGGTCAACAACAAGCAACTGCGAGGTTCTATGCGATGAATCAACCTGATGCAGTGGTTAACCCTCGGGTTGTGACAGGTCAGATGGAACTATTTTATTATGATATGTCTACATCATGCTTCATATCTGTTTTAATTGATCCGAGTGCTACAAATTCCTTCATCACCAGAATTGTGATTTTTGACTGTAATATGACAGTTGGTCATAGGGTAGAGAGTTCGATGTTGCAAACTCCTTTGATGGGTTCTGTAGTGTTGTAGGAGGTGTTCTCCCTGCATTCTTTCTTTTTATGAACATAGTATTCATGTGGATCTTATACAACTTGATATGCATGGGTTCGATATAATTCTTGGAATGGACACCCTAGAAAAGTATAAGGTTGTCTTGGATTGTGAGTTAAAGCAAGCTGTGTTCACAGATGATGGGGACACATGGATCTTTCAGGGAGATAGAAAGATTCTTCCAACCTGTCTCGTGTCAGCTATGGTAGCTGAGAAGCTGATGAGACAAGGATGCTTTGCATTCTTGGCACATGTGGTAGACACCACAATGGAGAGTTCTAATCCTTCTGAAGTTCCGATAGTTAGGGAATTTGAAGATGTGTTTCCTGAGGAACTTCCAGGTTTAACTCTGCCCTGAGAGATTAATTTTGAAATTAATCTAATCATGGACATGCAACCAATTGCACAAACACTGTATAGAATGGCACCTGTTGAGATGGCAGAACTCAAGAAACAACTACAGGAGTTGCTTGAGAAAGGTGTTATCTGACCGAGTACTTCACCATGGGGTGCCCCGGTTCTCTTTGTTAAAAATAAGGATGGGTCGATGTGGTTATGCATTTGCTACAGACAGTTGAATAAAGTAACTACAAAGAAAAAATATCCTCTTCCAAGGATAGATGACTTGTTTGATCAGTTGTGTGGTGCAACTATCTTCTCTAAGGTAGATCTGAGATCAGGATACCATCAGTTGCATATTAAGGAGGGTGACATACCTAAGTCTGCCTTTAGGACAAGGTATGGTCACTATGAGTTCATAGTTATGTCGTTTGGACTAACTAATGCACCAACTGCATTTATGGAACTCATGAATAGAATCTTTCGACCTTTTCTTGATCAGTTTATAGTAGTCTTCATAGATGACATCTTGATCTACAGTAGAGATGCTCAACAACATGAGTAACACCTCCGTCAAGCTTTAACTTTGCTAAGAGAGCATAAGTTGTGCTAAGTTTAGTAAATGCGAGTTCTAGTTACCGGAAGTTTTCTTTTCTAAGACACGTAATATCTGCCTTAGGTATGCATCTTGATCCTAAGAAGGTAGAATCTGTCCTGCAATGAGAGCAGCCAAAGACACCAACAGAGATACGCAGTTTCCTACGACTAGCAGGCTATTATAGGAGGTTCATTAAGAACTTTAGTTCAATAGCTTTACCCCTAACCAAGTTGATTAGGAAAGAGGTTCCTTTTGTCTGGAATGACAAGTGTCAACATTCCTTCCAGCTGTTGAAAGATAGGTTATCAAGTGCACCTGTGCTGGTGTTATCTGAGCAAGGAAAGGGGTACATAGTTTTCTATGATGCATCTAAGAATGGACTAGGATGTGTGTTGATGCAGGATAATCAAGTGATTTCTTTTGCTTCTCGACAACTTAAAAAACATGAGGAGAATTATCCAACACATGATCTAGAGCTAGCTGGTGTAGTCCATGCTCTGAAGATCTGGAGACATTATCTCTATGGAGAAACATTCCATATTTTCACAGACCACAAGAATTCAAAATATGTCTTCTCTCAACATGAGTTGAATATGAGACAATGACGTTGAATGGAGTTAATCAAGGACTATGATTGTACAATTGATTATCATCCAGGAAAGGCTAATGTAGTGGCTGATGTACTAAGTAGGAAATCATCATCACCAGTGCTAGATAAAGCACAGATGAACTCCTTAGTGTGCTCTAAGAGAGATATTCTTATCTCCTTGAGGAAAAACAATGTACAACTTAAAGTATCATTGTTAGCTAGGTTGTTAGCTGAGATGCACATAAAACCTACTCTGAGACAGTAGATTAAAGAAGCACAGCAAGTTGATACTATGGTTCAGCAGATTAGGTCAGAGTATGGTAAAGAGAAACAAGATGGCTTCCATAAGTCAGAGGATCAAGTAGTTTGTTACCATGGTAGGATGGTAGTACATGGTGCCAATGACTTAAGGAAGTTAGTCTTGGAGGAGGCTCATTCTTTGATGTATGCAATGCATCCAGGGAGCACCAAAATGTATCGTAACTTGAAGGATATGTATTGGTGGTCAGGATTGAAGAAGGATGTAGCTGAGTTTGTTATGCGGTGTCCGGTGTGTCAGTAGGTCAAAGTTGAACATCAAAAGACTACAGGAATAATGCAACCTTTGCCTATACCACAGTGGAAGTGGGATCATGTGACCATGGACTTTATGGTTGATTTGCCTAGAACAACCAAAGGTCATGATTCCATATGGGTGATAGTTGATAGGTTGACTAAGACAACACATTTCCTACATGTCAAAACAACCTACACTATTGAGAAGCATGCACAGATATATGTAGATGAGATAGTGTGATTGCACGGGGTTCTAGCATCTATTATTTCTGATAGAGGACCCCAGTTCAGGAGTCATTTTTGGGAACGACTACATAATGCTTCGGGTACAACGTTAAGGTTTAGTACTGGCTTTCACCCTGAGACATATGGATAGTCTGAAAGAACCATACAAACTTTGGAGGATTTGCTTAGGGCATGTGTCCTTTAGTTTGTAGGAAGTTGGGATCTACACCTGAGTTTGATAGAATTTGCTTATAATAATAGCTATCTGCACAGTATTGATATGGCACCATATGAAGCATTATATGGTAGACGTTGTAGATCTTCTTTGTGTTGGTATGAAACAGGAGAAAATCAACTTTTGGGTCCTGAGTTAGTGCAGTAGACAACTGAGAAGATTAAAGTAATACAACAACAATTAAAGACTGCACAGGATAGATAGAAATTGTACGCCGACAAACGGTGAATACCTTTAGAATTCCAAGTTGGAGACAGAGTATATCTCAAAGTCTCACCTTGGAAAGGTGTTCTTAGATTTGAAAGGAAGGGGAAGTTAGCTCCTAGATTTATGGGGCCTTATCCAATCATTAAACGGATTGGAAAGGTAGCCTATAAGTTGGAGTTTCCACCTGAACTACACAGATTGCATCCAGTGTTCCATATTTCCAAGCTGAGAAAGTGTCATCCTGACATAGAGCTAGTTTTGCAACCTGTGGAGGTAGAACTAAATGATGATATATCATATGTTGAAGGACCTGTGATGATCCTTGATAAAAGAATTAAAAAGTTGAAAAAGAAAGACATATGTCTTGTAAAAGTTCTCTGGCATCATCTTGGCATTGAAGAATCTACATGGGAACTAGAGGAAGAGATGAGGATAAAGTACCCTTCTCCTTTCTCTTAATGTTTTCGTTGATGATTTTAGGGACGAAATCCCTGTTAGGGGTGGATAGTTTGTAACATCCCTGACCTGGGTTATGTGTTAACCCTAGATGTTTTGCTTAATGATGTTTATTATATGCTTGCTCATATCTTTTGAAAAGTAATTAAGGCTCAAGAGGAACTTATATTTCAATTTTAGTCCTTTTTGAATAATGTTGAAACACTGTTTTACTTGTTTTGGACTAAAATACAAATTATCCAAGTTGAGGGGTTAACTTGCAAATTGTACATGATAAAATGTTCCTCGGATGTTGAAGCATCCTAGGAATGAGTATGATGTAGTGGTATGGCTTCCACAAGCCTGAGCACCAAGAAGGAACTAGTTAAGCAATGTTTGTGCATTAAAACCTAGTCTTGGTGTAATGTGCAATTTACACAAAACCTAGGGTTCAATATGCAAAATACCATTTCAAAAGGGTCCCTCATGATTCTTGGCATCATGTAGAGAAAATAATTTGAGAGGGGCATCTCATTTGAATCTCTTTGGAGGAAAGAGAATCTTGGTATTAAAATAATCAAAATTTAAGCATAAATGGAACTTTACTTCAATTTAATGTAAATATATATATGTTAATTGAAGTTCCCTTCAACCAAAAATGAGATGGTTGAAATTAGATAAGTGTGGACGTCCTTATGCTTTGCAAAGGCCACTAAAATATCTAAGTGAGTGGAGAGCCCACTCACATTAGTTAACTAAAAAGTAATATACACTAAAAATGGGATATTAATATTATATGAATTAAGGTGCTTAATTTGTTTTCCTTTAATTTATGGATAATGAAGAAGAATTAAAGGAAAAGAAAGGTGCCTTCATATACAAGAGAGTGAGGGGACTATGTCGCACTATTTTGGGGAGTTGAAGGATTGCTTTTCAACTTTCTCTCTCTTGAAAATTCCTTTATATACACTTCATTTCCCACTCAAACAATGACTCTTTTTCAGATTTTCTTTCTTCCTTGCTTTGGAAAAACGACCAAGGGAGCTTAATAGAAATCGGAGGACGACCCCCAACCTGTAGGTAAGCTCCATGATCTCCTTTCACCTTGATTTCATGATGAAAATCACAAATCAATGCTTGATTTCTTCTTTTCTCCATGCAATCTTCAATCCTAGCCAATCCTTTTCACTCAAAGAGTTGAGCACGAGCTTGGGATAGTTGAGAAAGCTTCTTCCACCATTAAAGACGTGAAGTTGGAGCTTTGAAGCATTCTTTGAAGGTGGGTTATATAACTTCAACCCAATTACATCATTATTCAATTCCAATTTTACAAGTTATGTTGATTTCTCCTTCTTCTTGAATAATTGCTTGTTGTAATGGATGATTCCATGAAATCAGTAATAATGTGAACCTTAGAAATGAAAGTAGATGATGATGACATCATCTTGGACACTTTTCCCAAAATTGCAACTCCAATCGGTTACTAATAAAATTGGTCAATCAGTTTCACCAAACCGACCAAACGGTTTGCAAACCGTTTGAGGGATTAGGTTCAAAACCATTTGGGACAGTTGACCGTTTGGATTGAGTTGACCGTTTGGATTGAGGTGACCATTTGGATTGAGTTGACCATTTGGATTTGAGTTGACTGTTTGGATTTGAGTTGAACGATTGGATTTGAGTTGACCATTTGGATTGAGTTGACCGTTTGGATTTGAGTTGACCATTTAGATTTGAGTTGACTATTTGGAAAGAAACGGTTTCTAAACCGTTTGATGATTAATGATCTTCAAGATCGTTTGGTGTTTAGGGTTTCCAAAACCGATTGAATGGAAACGATTTTCAAAACTATTTGAGGTTGAGACCAAGACCGTTTGAGGTCAGGTCATGCCAAGGATAAATGGTGATTCAATGGTTCAATGGTTCAATTGATGGGTGGTTCAATGATTGAAACCCTGAATCGATTTGGTTGATGGAAACCCTTATTGGTCCATTCAATTTTGAGAAGGTTTGGACCAAACGGTCTCAAGACCGTTTGAGATCAAATGGTCTCAAACCGTTTGGAGATCCAAGTGGTTTCAAGAGTGATTTGTTCATACGGTTTCAATGTACTTTTGCTTAAATAGGTTTCAAGGGCTAGTTGCCCAAACGATTTCAAACTGTTTGAGATCCAATTTCTTCAAGACCGTTTGAAGATTGAGGTGCTTCAAGACCGTTTGAAGGTCAAGGCACTTCAAGACCCCTTGAAGGTTTAATTGACTCAAACCATGTAAGTACAATTAACCCATGATTGTTGATGATGTTTATCAAAGGTAATTTCAATGGTTGTTCCTTCAAGATACTTAAGTAGTTAGTACCTTTTGAATGGTTAACCTTTGATGCTTATGGAAGCAATGACTCGATACAATAGGTAATGAGGTTATGATCCTTGATAGAGAGATCATGAAACCCTAATTGAGAAGGGTGATGAACCCTAACCCTAATCTAGGGCAATGTTAAGTGTAACCCTAATCTAGGGTGATGTGTAACCATAATTTAGGGTAATGTTATTAGAAACCCTAATTTAAGGGAATGCTTCATGAAAACCCTAATTTTCGGGTAAAGCTACATGAAACCCTAATTTTAAGGGAAATGTTATCAGAAAACTTAATTCAAGGCAAGAATGTAATGTGGAACCCTGATACAGGGTAATGTGACATGAAACTCTAATTCAAGGTGATGTTATGTAATGATATGTGAAACCTTGATATGAAATCCTCACCCTGATATAGGGTAAAGGTATGTGGAACCCTAACCTTGGGTTATAGTGTACGAAAACTTTATTTTGGATAATATGACGATAAACCCTAACCCTAATGTGGGTAATGGGATGATTATTCCTGATTGACATGAATTGAGAAACCCTAACCCTAAAAAGGGTATAAGTGGTGTTACTTTGTATAGCATGGTGCTAAAATGTAATTGATATAACTGTTATCAAGTGTACTAACCATGCAGGTATCATGAGATGATGGGCATAGCCAGGTATGAGCTATGATGTTTCATTTATTGTTGTTATTGGGCCTTGTGAGCCATAATATGCTTTGTTGCCTAGTGAGAGGTAACAAGAGATTAAATGGGCTTTGAGAGCCATGTGAGATGCTTGTTTAACAAGTATCATGTTTACCTTGGTCAGATGACCTGAAGGTGTTTAGTTACCTGATAAGTGGTAACAAATGTTCTTTGATGAACTAAGGGTTTGAATACCCATATTCCATAATCACGATGATGAGATTGTTAAGAAATGAGAAAGCACCTGATGAGATGAGGGATTAAGATCCCAATACTTCAATGATATTTGAATAGTACTTGATGAAAGTATTACACATTCTTTGTAGCAATTATCATAGTAATTGATGTTTGGAAACTTGCTTGATGCTAAAAGAATATGGTAATACATCTAATTAATCAAGTGATATCATATAATGTAGTTGTCCTGACCACAGATCCATCAGTGTCAAAATTTGTTGAATGGTGAAACGAGTTAAACTCAGATCGAATATTTTTGAATATGTGGGGGTAATTAGGCAATTATATCCTCATGCCCCATAGGAATGGCTACGGGCTATATCCTATGAACGAGAATGGTTATGGACCATACCCCAGTATAAGTATGGCTATGGTCCATGACTCCATGATATAATACTAGGCATTCTCTACGGGCCATAACCCTAAAGAGAGTATATGTTGTGGGCTATCACTCTATAGCAAAGATGCCAATATACCCTGGCAAGCTAATTGCAGTTTGACACATGATGTCTCTGCCATATAATCTCGCACTGACTGAGGAAGATGAGGTCTTGGAGTTTGACTCTTCCATTGACCTTGTATGGTACCGATGCTTAACGTAATCGTGGTCGGTTGGAGTATGAACTGTATACTTCATCTCTTCAGGGCATTAAGTATGATTGTAAAATGTAATCAGCCGTATAACGCATTAGCACAAGGTTGAAATATGAGAATCATTGGTTTATGTTACCCTACTTAGCATATCCTAGAAGGATAGATGTTGTACATGTGCTTTAATTCCTTATTGTATAAATGATATGCTATTTTATTAAGTTATAGATGAAATGCTTTGAATAAGAATATTGCTCTAATCTATTTAGACATTAATCTATCTGCTGTTGAATATATAATTCCTCTGCACAATTTTATTCAATTAAACTGCAATAATAATGTTTTGGCGGAGAGTTATATCTCTTTTGGGGGCAATTTACAATTGTATCACCCTCGTGGGATCAAACTTTTTTAGTAGAAGTGGACGAGGGAGCAGAAACCCTAGAGCAGGGGAAGAGCAACAACAGGAACATCAGTGATTTTCTCAGGTGGAGACACTGGCTGTCAAGTCTTGTATATGTGTAAATAGAGTCATCTGTGTCGTCTCTGTACTCTCAGGTCCTTGGAGTCAGTAGTTAGTTTAATGAAACGATCTGAGATTTTTGGCTTGATGCCTCAATGTTTTTATATTGCCTATATATAGTTTTAACAGGGCAGTTGATGCTTGTAACCTCGAGAAGGAATGGTACAATAGATGTACTTGTGAACTAGAATGTAATTGAATTACCTTGGTTCTTTTTGAAAGAGTTTTACAATGTATGGGTCTCTTTGTAAAAAGTTTTAATTTTTAGTGATTTTCAGTAATTCAGCTGCTAACAAATGCTTCCGCTTAGTTAATGGTGTTTTTGTGAGTTGTATGCCATAGGGATTCTCTCAGTGATGTCAACAAGGGTAGAGACGTAAGTTTCTACAAGCATCAGGATGACTCCCAGTTAGAGAATATTGCTTGAAAGACTTCTTCTAGACAGTGTGCACATGAGGAAGATGGAAAATACAGTGAATATGTAGTTGATGCATGTAGAATGGAGGATAAGGCTCTTGATGTGGGGTTACATCGATAGGGGGAGTGTCAAAGGAATGTTTCTGAGTCTTATTATAGAAGGTTAGAAACACAATTTTCATCCAGGATAGCTCGACAGACCAGTCAACGGGAGCAAAGAAAGTTCCAGATGTGGGCATGGAGAGAGCAACAACATTGCCAGGATACTTCTTTTCAGTTGCTTGGGAACAAAGTGAATTTAGGGTGGTACTTCAAGAAAAGGGATGAAAAAGACAAGTTGTTGTAATGCTTAAGGAGAATGACCACCTATCGGAATCCATCACAGGTGGTGATGGAATCCAAAAATTACTCTGGATGATTGCTAAAAAGAAAGTCTCCCTCATGGGCCGGAGGGGGAGATTGTTGGGAAAAGGAATAGGATTTTGTACCATGTCCTAATTGTATTTGGGCTTGAGTAGGATTTGGTTTGTGTTGCTAATCCTAGTAGGAGTTAAATCCAATAGGAGAGAAGATGGATCTCTATTTGCAACATTGGAAGTGGAATACAAATTGGACTATGAATTGGAGTGGGATTCCTAATTGCTACTACATGTGATTGAGGCCTATAAATAGAGGCCCTGGGGGAGGCCATTGTGATCATCTTACTGGTTGGTGTGTGATCCCATCAGTTGTTTGTTGTTGGTTCCTTCTGTGGTAGAAGAGCCATAAATTAAGAACGACTTGTGGTGCTCCCTTTTGGTAAGAGAGGGTCAATGACTTTTCCTTGAAGCAAAGTAGTGGCTAACAGTCAGCGACACATTGGTGGTCCATCAACTATGACGGAATATCCGAGTAGTAGAAGACGCACATTAGTTGGCGGCACTACATTGGTGTTGCGGCAGCGACTACGACAGTAGTCTTCTCGTTCAGCGGAGGACGTGTTTGCTCTCTCAGGCGGAGAGAGTTCTTTGGTTGGTAGGCGAGGTACACAACCTCATCAGGAGTAGAGGCAGCCCAGTTAGTGGTTGCAGTGACAACAGACAAGAGCACAACTATGTGTCTGATTCCCTACAATGACAGAGGTGTTGTGAGGAGAAAAAGATAAGTGGGATATTTTTACACGTTTGGGTGTAGTTCTATTCTTCCTATCTTTGTTCTCGTGTGGGGGGAGTGATCTGGATTTAGGGGTAATTAAATCTGGATGGTGTGAGTTGTAATCTTGATTATATAGTGCTTTTTGGTCGGTATTGCCCTGTGGTTTTTCTCTTCTAATCTTGGGGAGAGTTTTCCATGTTAAATCTTACACTTTCGGTTTTGCAGAACACGTCGCTTACACACCACAAATTCCTAACAAGTGGTATCAGAGCAAGGTTGGAAGTTTGAAGTGGAAGTGATAATGACATCTGATGATGGGAAAGTACGTATTGACAAGTTTGATGGCAAGGATTTCAGCTTCTGGAAGATGCAGATTGAAGATTATCTGTACCAGAAGAAATTGCATCAACCTAGGCAGGGACTAAACTTGAACAGATGAAGCAGGAGGATTGGAATCTCCTTGATCGTCAGGCACTTGGGGTGGTCAGGTTGACATTGGCGTAGAATGTTGCATTCAACATAGCCAAAGAGAAGACAATGACAGGACTTCTGAAGATGCTATCAAATGTGTACGAGAAGCCTACTACTGCAAACAAAGTATATTTGATGCGTCATTTGTTCAACCTGAAGATGAGCGAAGGAGCCTCGGTAGAAGATCACATCAATGAGTTCAACATCATAATTATTCAACTAAACTCAGTGGAGATAGTGTTTGATGATGAAGACAAAGCCCTTATCTTACTTTCCTCTTTGCCCAAGAGTTGGTCTGCTACGGTGACAGTAGTCAACAGTTCGTCAGGAAGCATTAAGCTAAATCTTGATGATATTCGAGATTTGATTTTGAGTGAAGACATCCACAGAAGGGAATGTGGAAAATCTAATTCTTCATGTTTAGCTCTATACATTGAAGGTAGAGGAAGAAATCAGAGTCACAATCATAGTTCTAATCGTGGAAAGTCAAAGACAAAGAGTAAAGAATGTTACAGTTGCGGAAAATTTGGACACTTCAAGAAAGATTGTAAGATCTAGAAGAAGGTGTCACAAGAACTTGCCAAAGAACATGAGGATGATGACCAAAGCAATACAGTTATCATTACTGAAGTTATAATATTGACAGTCCAAGAGTAGGGTTTGAACACAAATGATGGTGTTGAGTGGGCTATAGAAACAAGAGCGACATGTCATGTTGCAACTCAGAGGAAGTTCTTCACAAAATATAAGAGAGGGAACTTTGGTAATGTGAGTAGGGGTAATGATATCTACTCAAAGATCATTGGGATTGGTGGTGTCTGCATCAAAACAGATGTTGGGTGTACTATCATGCTCAAGGATATTCGTCATGTTCCACACTAGAGGCTTAGTGTAATTTCTGGTTCCTTGTTGGATAGGAGCGGATATGATCTCGGGTTCGGTGGTGCAATGTGTAAAGTAACAAAAGAGTGTTTGGTGATAGTTCAAGACATACTGTGTTGCAATCTATATAAAACCACATTGACAGTGCACAAAGAGAAGGTTCAGGAATTCAAGAAGCCAACGCTAGTTCAAAAGAGAAGAGGAGGACTTGTAAGTACTCCTACAGATAGCCGCAGGTCTAAGCTGTGGGATTCTCTCAATGATGTCAGCAAGTGTAGAAAGGTAAGTTTTTAAAAGCATCAGGACCACTCCCAATTAGAGAAGATTGCTCCAAAGACTTCTTCTAGATAGTGTGTACATGAGGAAGAAGGACAATACAGTGAACATGTAGTTGATGCATGTAGAATGGAGGATCAGGCTCTTAATGTAGGGTTACATCGACAGGAGGTGTCAAAGGAAGGTTTATGAGTCTTATTGTAGAAGGTCACAAACACAATTTTCATCCAGGATGGCTCCACAAACCAATCAACATGAGCAAAGAAAGTTCCAGATGTGGGCATGGATAGAGAAGTGGTGTTGTCAGGATACTTCTTCTCAGTTTCTTGGGAACAAAGTGAAGCTAGGGTGGTACTTCAAGAAAAGGGATGAAAAGGACAAGATGTTGACATGCTTTAGGAGAATGACCACCTATTGAAATCAATCACATGTGGTGATGGAATCCAGAAGTTACTCTGGATGATTGCTGAAGACAAAGTCTCCCTCATGGGCCGGAGGGGGAGATTGTTAGGAAAAGGAATAGGATTCCGGCCCATGTCCTAATTATATTTGGGCTTGTGTAGCAGTTGGTTTGTGTTGTCAATCCTAGTAGGAGTTAAATCTAATAGGAGAGAAGATGGCTCTCTATTTGCAATATTGGAAGAGGATTAGGAATTGGACTATGAATTGGAGTGGGATTCCTAATTACTACTACATGTGATGGAGGCCTATAAATAGAGGCCCTGGGGGAGGCCATTGAGATAATCCCACTGGTTGGTGTGTGATCCCATCAGTTGTTTGTTGTTGGTGCCTTCTGTGGTAGAAGAGCCAGAAAACAAGAACAACTGGTGGTGCTCTCTTTTGGTAAGAGAGGGTCAGTGACTTTGCCTTGAAGTGAAGTAGCGGCAGACATTCAGTGACACATTGGTGGTGCATCAAATACGATGGCGGATCCAAGTAGTGGAAGATGCACATTAGTTGGTGGCACTACGTTGGTGTTGCGGTAGCGACTATGACAGTAGTCCGCCCGTTCAGCAGAGGATGTGTTTGCTCTCTCAGACAGAGAGAGTTCTTTGGTTGGAAGGCGAGGTACACAATCTCGTCAGGAGTAGAGTTGGCCCAGTTAGTGGTTGCAGCGACAACACGCAAGAGCACAACTGTGTGTCTAATTCCCTACAATGACAAAGGTGTTGTGAGGAGAAAAAGATAAGTGGGATATTTTGTACACATTTGGGTGTAATTCTATTCTTCCTATATTTGTTCTCGTGTGGGGGTAGCGATCCAGATTTAGGGGTAGTTAAACCTGGACAGTGTGAGTTGTAATCTTGATTACATAGTGCTTGTTGGTCAGTATTTCCCCATGGTTTTTCTCTTTTCATCTTGGGGAGAGTTTTCCACGTTAAATCTTACGATTTTAGTTTTGCAGAACACGTCGCTTACATACCACAAATTCCTAACAAGTGGTATTAGAGCAAGTTGGAAGTTTGAAGTGTAAGTGATAATGACATCTGAAGATGGGAAAGTACGCATTGACAAGTTTGATGGCAAGGATTTTGGCTTTTAGAAGATGCAAATTGAAGATTATCTGTACCAGAAGAAATTAAATCAACCTCTGGCGGGGACTAAAACTAAACATATGAAGCAGGAGGATTGGGATCTCCTTGATCATCAGGCACTTGGGTGGTCAAGTTGACATTGGTGTGGAATGTTGCATTCAACATAGCCAATGATAATACAACGGTGGGACTTTTGAAGTCACTATCAAATATGTACGAGAAGCCTACAGCTGCAAACAAGGTATAGTTGATGCGTCATTTGTTCAACCTGAAGATGAGCGAAGGAGCCTCGGTAGCAGATCACATCAATGAGTTCAACATCATAATTACTCAAGTAAACTCAGTGAAGATAGTGTTATTGATGAAGTCAAAGCCCTTATCTTACTTTCCTCTTTGCTCGAGAGTTGGTCTGCTATGGTGATAGCAGTCAGTAGTTCATCAGGAAGCATGAAGCTGAAGCTTGACGATATTCCGGATTTGATTCTGAGTGAAGACATCCATAGAAGGGAATATGGAAAATCTGATTCTTTAGGTTCATCTCTATACGTTGAAGGTAGAGGAAGAAATCAGAGTCGTAATCACATTTCTAATCATGGAAAGTCAAAGACAAAGAGTAAAGAATGTTACTGTTGCGGAAAATTTGGATACTTCAAGAAATATTGTAAGATCTGGAAGAAGGTGTCACAAGAACTTTCCAAAGAACACAAGGTTGATGACCAGAGCAATACCGTTGTCATTGCTGAATATGTAATATAGATAGTCTAAGAGCAGGGTTTGAACACAGATGATGGTGTTGAGTGAGCTAATGGCACAGGAGTGACATGTCATGTTGCAACTCACAGGAAGTTCTTCACAAAATATAAGAGAAGGAACTTTGGAAATGTGAGGATGGGTAATTCTAGATACTCAAAGATCATTGGGATTGGTGACATCTGCATCAAAATAGTTGTTGGGTGTACTATCATGCTCAAGAATGTCCGTCATGTTCCAGACTTGAGGCTTAGTGTAATTTCTGGTTCCTTGTTGGATAGGAGCGGATATGATCTCAGGTTTGGTGGTGGCATGTGCAAAGTAACAAAAGGGTGTTTGGTGATAGTTCGAGGAAGACTATGCTTCAATCTATATAAAACCACATTAAGAGTGCACAAAGAGAAGGTTTAGGAAGTCAAGAAGCCAATGCTAGTTCGAAAGAGATGAGGAGTTGGAAGTACTCCTACAGATAGGCACGGGTCTGAGTTGTGGGATTCTCTCAGTGATGTCAGCAAGGGTAGAAAGGTAAGTTTCTACAAGCATCGGGACAACTCCCATTTAGAAAAGATTGCTTCAAAGACTTCTTCTAGACAGTGTGCACATGAGGAAGAAGGGCAATACAGTGAATATGTAGTTGATGCATGTAGAATGGAGGATCAGGCTTTTGATGTGGGGTTACATCAACAGGGGGAGTGTCAAAGGAAGGTTTCTGAGTCTTACTATAGAAGGTCAAAAACACAATTTTCATCCAAGATGGCTCGACAGACCAGTCAACGGGAGCAAAGAAAAATCCAGATGTGGGTATGGAGAGATAAGTGGCATTGCCAGTATACTTCTTCTTAGTTGCTTGGGAACAAAGTGAAGTTAGGGTGGTACTTCAAGAAAAGGGATGAAATGGACAAGATGCTGACATGCTTGAGGAGAATGACCACATATCAGAATCCAAAAGTTACTCTGGATGATTGCTGAAGACAAAGTGTCCCTCATGGGCCAGAGGGGGAGATTGTTGAGAAAAGTAATAGGATTTCAGACCATGTCCTAATTGTATTTGGGCTTGTGTAGGTGTTAGTTTGTGTTGCCAATCCTAGGAGTTAAATCCAATAGGAGAGAAGACGAATCTCTATTTGCAACATTGGAAGTGGATTAGGAATTGGACTATGAATTGGAGTGGGATTCCTAATTACTAATACATGTGATGGAGGCCTATAAATAGAGTCCCTAGCGGAGGCCATTGAGATCATCCCACTGGTTGGTGTGTGATCCCATCAGTTGTTTGTTATTGGTTCCTTTTGTGGTAGAAGAGATAGAAAACAAGAACAATTGGTGGTACTCTCTTTTGGTAAGAGAGGGTCAACAACTTTGCCGTAAAGTGAAGTAGCAGCTGACAGTCAGTGACACATTGGTGGTGCATCAACTATGACGGTGGATCCAAGATGCGGAAGATGCACATTAGTTGGTGGCACTACATTGGTGTTGTGGCAGAGACTACGACAGCAGTCTGCCCATTCAGTAGAGAACATGTTTACTCTCTCAGGCGGAGAGAGTTCTTTGGTTGGTAGGCAAGATACACAACCTTGTTAGGAGTAGAGGTGGCCCAGTCAGAGGTTGCAGCAACAAAAGGAAAGAGCATGACTGTGTGTCTGATTCCCTACAACGACAGAGGTGTTATGAGGAGAAAAAGATAAGTGGGATATTTTGTACATGTTTGGGTGTAATTCTATTCTTCCTATCTTTGTTCTCGTGTCGGGGGAGTGATCTGTATTTAGGGATAATTAAATCTGGACGGTGTGAGTTGTAATCTTGATTACATAGTGCTTGTTGGTCAGTATTGCCCCATGGTTTTTCTCTTCTCAACTTGGGGAGAGTTTTGCACGTTAAATCTTGCTCTTTCAATTTTGCAAAACATGTCGCTTACACACCACAAATTCTTAACCACATTGATGCCTATGAATAGAGGTTATGGGAGAGGCCATTGAGTCCATTCCAAAATTTATTTTGTGTTAATGCTCTATGTGGTAGAAGAGCCAAAGAACAAAATTAATTGGTAGAACTCTCTTATAAAGAATACAGTGGCAACTATTTTTCCTTGAAGTGAAGTAACAGTTGTCAGTTACCAACACATTGGTGGTGCATCAAAAATGACAATATATCCAATTAGTATAGGACATTGATCAGTATGTGGCACTTCTTTGGCACTGCGATAACAAACAACAGTTCGTCCGATCAGTAGAGTTAACATGTTTTCTCTCTCAGATGGAGAAAGCTTCTTGTTGATAGCTAGGTAAGCAAACTTGTCTAGAGAATAAGCGACCCAATCAGCTGCCACAATGGCAACAGACAAGGTCATAACACGTGTATTTGATCCCTAGAAACAACAAAGGTATCGCGAGGAAAAAAAAGATAAGTGGAATATTTTGTACATTTTGGGTGTGATTTTCTTCTCCCTTATCTTTTGTTCTTGTATGAGGAGAGATATCTAAATTTAGTGGTAATTTACTTTGAATGTTGTGAGTTATATTTTTTATTACATAATGCTTGTTACCAATATTGTTACGTAGTCAAAAATTGCTCTCGATGTCTCTCTCTAGGGCCGCTCTATTCCATCTCTAGAACAGGAGAGGGCCACCACCATGGCGGCTGAGAGATCAGAGAGATCGGTGATTACCCCACCCCCTCTGCTGGGGTGGACGATGCCATCGCTGCCATTGCTGGCCTCCCCCCAATTCCACCTGCTCTCGACCTCCACCGTACTTCCCCTTCCTCCAACTCTGACCCCCTCGCCCCGGGGGCCTGGTCCCAAGACGGGGTGGGCTCCTCTGCTCCGATCTCCACCTCTTCTCCCTCAGGGGTTGATCCTGCTTCCTCTTCCGCGGTTATGCCACCACCGGGGTGGTCGGACCCTTTTGTGGATGTGACAAAGGGCAGGTCCTGGGCGGGCACCCTCGCCAAACCTCTTGATGTGAAGAGAAGCCTCAAGCCTGTCTCCCTCCCAGATGATCCGCGACAACCGAAGTTCAGGAGCGGTGATGACCGACTGTGGATGACTTTCACAGAGCCGGTCGTGGCGGCGATGGATGTTTTCCACAAGCACTCCATCAGCGTTCAGATCATGGGTAACTATGCTGTGATGGAGCAGCTATACGGCTGGATGGTCAGGATGTGGCACCCCAAAGGAGAGTTTCAGTTGTCGCCACTGGTGGGGGGCATCTTCCTCGCCAGATTCGCCAATGGAAGTGACCTGAACACGGCGCTTGACCAAGGGTCGTGGTTCTTCAATAACAAGCTTGTCCTTACCAGGAAGTGGTCTCCAGAGGTGGACATTCAGAGAGTCGCGCTGACAACGGTGCCCATTTGGGTGACCCTCCCGGATGTGGGACAACACTGGACCAGGCGTGCCATCACCATCATTGGGTATGGCATAGGTGCCCCGAAAGTGATTGACTTCATTTCCAAAGGGCGATATGTTATAGCTGCTCACTTATGCATCGAGGTCGCCGCCAATAAAAAACCTCCTCCTGTGGTGATGGTGGCAATGCCCAACAGTAGAGAGTTGGAGATTAAGGTCGTCTACGATGCCCTCCCTGACAGATGTGATTCTTGCTCTATGTTTGTCCATTCAAATGGTTTCTGTCCGGGCGAGAGGGCCAAGCTGGCGAACATACCCCCCCTTCCAGAGTGATGCTCACAGGGATAAGGTCACAGTAAGAAGAAGACGTAGAATGAGCAGAACTAGTAGGGCTGCTGGAGAGTGAAGCTTGTCCAAACCTGCGGCAGAGAGAGCGCCCGATCAGGTAGTCGACACTATGACCAGGACGGCTCCAGCCAGAGACACCATTGGTACATCAGGTGTGATGAAAGATGCCTAAGATTCACTTCAGGTGCCTGATGATGGTCCCCAACCTGAGGTGGTGGCTAGTGTGATGCCTGCGGATGTGCCTAGCATTGTTGCAGGGCCATGTGTAAATGAGCAGACGGATGGAGGCTTTGTTGTGACCCCCTTTGCGATGGTCAGGAATGGAGGGAGATCCCCCCCCACACAACATAGATGACAACTTCGACATAATGGTCCAGAATGCCTCCGTCAACCATTTTTCTGTGTTGGACGGATTGGAGACTGATGGGGACCAGATGCTTGAGACAGGTGCTCGACCAACCGTCTCACCTAGAAGAACTAGAAGAGGAGGAGGAACCACTCTGGGCCGGGGTGGAGCTCGAAGGAAGGTTTAAATGTGCATATTTGCATGGAATGTGCGAGGTGCATCTCAGCCTGTGAAACAGAGGAGGCTAAGACATATCATCACTGAGAACCAAGCATCCCTTGTTGTATGCCTGGAGACTAGGATCAGGCACGAGGCTGCTGACAGAGTCCCTGGTCTCTTTCCCGTCGGCTGGGGAGCAGCGTCTAACCTTGAACAAATAGAAGGAGGTCGGATCATGATTGGATGGAACCCCCGTGTCTGGGACGTCCAAGTTATCTTCGCCATGGACCAGCTGGTCACCGCTAGTTGTATCAACCAGGGAGGACTACACATTGTTCTCTATGATGTGTATGGGCATAATTCCGAGATGTGCAGGAGGAAGTTATGGGAAATTCTTGCTAATGACAACCAAAAGGCTCTACCGTAGATTTTCATCGGGGACTTCAATCATATAAGGAAGGCCAGTGAGAGGTTTGGGGGGCTTCCTGTACTGGCTTCCTGCCTTGCTAGGTTCAACAATGCGGTCACGGCGGCCAACCATACCAAGTTCAACCTCAACGGTAGTTTCATCACTTGGCAGAACAAGAGGGTCATCAAGAGAAGAATCACCAGCCACCTGGACCGCGCTATAGTTAATGGCGAATGGCTGGATATCTTCCCAACCTCCAACGTCAAGCTGGGAGAGCACCCGAATAACGACCATTCCATCTTGGTGGTATGACTCAGTTGTGAGGTGAACAAGCCCAAACATTTCAGGTTCTTTAATTGGTGGCTTGACTGGGAGAGTTTCCGCACCACCATTGAAACTGTGTGGGCGGGTGATGTTAGAGGGAACCCTCTGTTCATTGTCGCTGAGAAACTGAGAAGAACTAAGAAGGCTCTTAAGGCCTGGGCTAGTGGTGTATATGATATATGGTCCATGGTTGCCACTGCGAGAACGATATACAATGCTACTACTGAGAAGCTAAGACTTAATCCCAACCAGGATCAGACTATTTTGGAGGAGGATAGTACTGCCAAGAAACTAAAATAGATTGAGAAGGCTGAAGAGGTCTCCTATTGGCAAAGGAGCAGACTCAGATGGATTCATGATGGGGACAGAAATACCAGGACCTACCACTCTGCGGTGAAAAGGAATTTTATGAGGGATGCCATCCACACTCTAACTAGAAGGGATGGGTCTGCCACCAACTCCTCTGCGGAGGTGGGCATGGAAGCTGTGGATTTCTACATGAAGCTCTATAACAAGCTTGAGACTACCAGAATGCCTTATGTCCTACCACAGGCTAAAGTCACCCTGGAAATGAACTACCTCCTTTGCGGCCCTACCTCAGAGACTGAGATCAGAGATGCCTTATTCTCTATTGGTGCCTCTAAGGCACCTGGCCTTGATGGCTTCAATGCGAAGTTTTTCCAGGTGATGTGGACCCTCATCAAGGATGATCTGCGTAGGGAAGTCAGGTGGTTTCTTATGGGAGGTAATATGGTTAGAAGTGTGAACCATGCCTTCTTAAGACTTGTGCCTAAGAAATAGATGGCAAACTCCACGGCTGATCTGAGACCGATCACATGCTGCTCGGTCCTATACAAAGTCATCTCCATGCTCTTGGTGAGAAGGCTCCAGGTCATCCTCCCATATATCATCTCCAGTCACCAGTCTGCTTTCATCAAAGGAAGAGCTATCTCAGATAGCGCTTTGCTGGCTTCTGAATTCCTTCTGGATTTCAAAGTCAAGAACACTGCCCGAAAAGCCTGTGTGAAAATCAAATTGGCTAAGGCCTACGACAATGTTCGTTGGGACACACTCTGGGACATCCTCCTAGATTCTAGTTTCTCGGATAGGTGAATTCATCTCATGAAGGAGTGTGTCACCACTTATTCCTTCTCCGTGCTTATTAACGGTTTCCCTTATGGTCTCTTCCCTGCCACCAATGGGCTCAGGCAGGGGGATCCTCTTTCCCCCCTGCTCTTCACTCTTATCATGGAATCCTTCTCTTCGATCATGGTGGACACGGCTCAGAGGGGGGATATAAAAACTTACCGCTAGGGTGGGGTGAAGGTCATGGCTCACATGATCTTTTCTGATGACATCCTCATCTTTCTTGTTGCCAACGTGAGGAATTTTAGGATGTTTAGAAGAATAATGGTTTCATTTGGTAAGATGACTAGACTTTTCATGAGAACCCTCAAATCAAGAGCGTTCCTATCCAGATCGTGTGATAGCAGAAGAGGGCGGATGAGAAGGGCCATTGGCCTGGAAGAGGGGTTCTTCCCAACCAGATACTTGGGAATACCCATCACCGGCGGCAAGGCTAAGGGTGCAGCCTTTAACTCCTGTGTTGACAACTTAAGAGATGTGGTGGCGAAGTGGAATTGCATTACAATCTCTATGGCGGGCAGGCTGGTTCTTGTGAGAATAGTTTTGGAGGGGAAGATTCGCTTCCGGTGCAGACAAATGGAGATCCCACCTTTCATTCTTAGCAACTTCAACAACATTTGCGGCTATTTCATCTGGGGTGGCAAGACCCACTCCATCGCCTGGTCCACCATCGCCAGGGGCTTCAAGACAGGGGGCTCAACATAACCTCTGTCGATGACATTGCTAAAGCTGCGGCGAGAGCAAGGATTGATCACTTCCTCATGTGTCCTAACTCTTGCTGGAGCAAGTGGATGCAGGAAAGATACGGTGATACGTTGACCGTTTCTCAGGTCAATGTCTCGAGAACCTGGAGGGGAATGTGTTGCAGATGGCCGGACATTGCTGATGACTATGTCCAGTATACCGACGGCTGGCATCTGCGGCTTCAGACGACCAAGTTGTGGGTGTTGAATGTCATTGGTTCACCACAAGTACCTTGGTACTTTGCCTTTTGGAACTCCTTTCACACACCCAAATGGAGTTGTTGCGCCTATAGGGCAATATTGTGCCAGCTACCTACCTTCGATCGGATGAATAGGTGGGGTATCAGGTCAGTGACTACCTGAATGTTTGTGGTAGGGAGGATGAGAGTCATTCTCATCTATTTTTTGGTTGTGCCTACATAGGTTACCTTTGGTGTAGGGTATCCCTGAAGATGGGGTGGGGTTGCAACCCCCCGATGTCCCTTCTGGAAGCCTGCAACTGGCTCATGAACAAGTCAATGACCAGCCCCAGTACCTGTTCCTTTGTGGGTGGGTGCATCACTGCCATTTGTTGGCATGCTTGGTGTGAACGTAACGGTAGGTTACATGGGAAAAAGTACATTGATATGTTTGACTTGTTTGACAGTCTTGTACATAATATAGGCTTGGCGGTTAAAGCCAAACCCATGATAGGTGAGGCCCTGGACCCTGTGGCCCGGAGGCAGTGGGGCTTTCGGAGTAAATCCGAGTGTATAGTATATGGGATTTTGTTGTCTTCCCTATACTTGTTGTTTCAAGTAAAATTTTACCTTCTCTAAAAAAAAATATTGTTACGTAGTTTTTCTCTTCTCGCCTTGGAAGGAGTTTTTCATGCTAAATCATGTACTTTTGAATCATCACTTTTCAACCAATTCCTAAAAAGTGATATTAGATCAAAATTTGAAGGTTGAAATTGGAGGGTAATGGCATGAAGATGGGAAAATGTACATTGGTAAATTTCATGGCAAGCACTTTCTCTTCTGGAAGTATAGATTGATATAATCTATACAAAAAGAAATTGCACTAGCCTTTAGAGCGGATTATATTTGAACATATGAAACAGGAGTATTGAGATCCCCTTGACTGTCAGGCACTTGTGGTGGTCAGGTTGACATTCGCACATAATGTTGCATTCAACATTGCCAATGAGCAGATGACAGTGGGACCTCAGAAAACATCATCAAATATGTATGAGAAGGCAACTATTCCAAATAAGGTACATTTGATGTGTTGCCTATTCAACCTAAAGATGAGTGAAGGTGTCGCAATAGTAGATCACACCAATGAGTTAAATGTCATTATTACTCAATTGAAGTCAGTGGAGATAAAGTTTGATGATGAATACAAGGCACTTATCTTACTTTCCTCTTTGCCTAAAAGTTAGTATGTTACAGTGACAAAAGTCAGTATTCATTAGGAAGCATGAAGATGAAACGTGATAATATTTGAGATTTGATTCTAAGTGAAGACATACACAAAAAGGGAATGTGACTGATCAAATTATTTAGGTTCAATTTTATACATTAAAGGAAGAGGAAGATGTTAGAGTCGCAACTACGGTTCTAATTGTGGAATGTCAAATATGAAAATTAAAGAATGTTACTATTGTGGAAAATTCAGACACTTATAAAAAGGATTGTAAGATATGTAAGATGTGTCACAAGAACTTTCCAAAGAACATGAGGATGATATGCATAATAATACAATTTCCACTTTGAAGGATCTAATATTGATTATCAAACAACATTGCTTGAACAAAAAGAATGATGTTGAGTGGACTGTAGACATAGGAGCAATGTGTCATGATACATTCCATGGGATGTTCTTCACAAGATATAGAAGAGGGAATTTTGGAAATGCGAGGATTGAGAATGCTAGCTACTCAAAGATCATCAATATTGATGATGTTGATACCAAAATAGATGACGTGACTCAAATCCACTAACTAGGACTTAGGCCCGCCAAAAAGAGATTAGACTAACTTGCACTTTTAATTGTTCAATGAAATAAACCTTAAAATTTTCTTTCTTTAAATTAATAAAATAAATGAAAAATCATGTTAACTTGTCAGTAAACATCTGATTTAACCATAAACATCGATACTTCACAATTGAGTTTACTCTTATATCATGACCAATGAAAAAAATTAACAAGCTTTGGCTTTAGGATACATCAAGTATAACATATTGCAAAGCTATTCTCCATCCTCACTCTCTGATTCCTAAGACCATAGGAAGGATAAGAGACCATATACTAAATTAGTTATACATATCTTGACCTCAATTGATTACTCCTGATGGAAACTAGCTTCTCACTCCTCCTATTGAGTTAAGTCTGTAGCTCAACAATGTTCTAATACAGTTTGTGAGCAATTGGTTTAGTTATTGGAAAGTCATAAAGAAAACATGATAATTTAGACATGTAATGTTAATTGATATAAATACAAAGAATACATGCATTGTAGTTGCAATCTATAAACTTTCAATATGGTAGGAGTTATGACAACAATGGTAACAAGTAAACAACTAAATCCATTTGTTAATCTTTGTTTCCTTCTATTATGCCATGGAACCACATGAAGTATCAGAATATGTCAAAGTATCACAACAAGATACAATCACACCATATAGGATTTCAAGTAGAACCAAGATTCAGAGTCTACTAACCTAGCCTCCTAGCCTGCAACAAGGCTCACCACGTCTAGGCTCAGTGGCTATATAGTCGACTGGATAACTAGACTACTCCTCTAAACCTAGGAACCCAGACAAAGAGTCAAAGCACTTGGTTTAACTAATTACATCAGTGGTTCTACAAGAATTGACTCAGTGAGCAGTACTTGAATTAACTAAACTTTACCAGTTACCAGAGGAATCTCTGATTGATGGTGGGTATATCACTATATTTAGGAAATATTCCTCACTGGTCTTAGTCCCCCATACCTCTATAGCATGCTCCATCTACCTTATTCTAGTCATAGTCAGTTGGTAAGCACATTTCCTCCTCCACGATGTAGATATTCATGATAGATTCTATGGTGTTCAAGGCATTTAATATCTATTTGATGCTTTAGTTCCATTAATAGATTTGCTACTGGATTATTCTTAGCTTAACCTTGTAGTTATGCTTCAACTTTTTTTCTTTTATTATTAAACCTTAATCAAAATCACTGGTATCAACAAATTCTACTTGAGCTAATAAACTGAGCATACTGATTAATACTAGAATGACTACTCTTTGGACTTTATAAGAATTTGGCTAGCAAAAAACATGAATTAAATCACAGATTCACAACAAGATACCTTATTATAAAAATTAGGGAAGACACATGACTGTGCTAACTCTAAATATATCATTACAATCACCACAAACTATAGATAATTTATTTCAGAGAATATTTAATAAGAAAACACAAAATTTCCAAGCAGTTAATTACTCAACTAAAATATCATATTCAATCTCAATAATATGAAATCAATCATCTTCATACAAGGGTTGTACATGCTATATATGATTTTTGGCTATCAGGATTAAAGGATGATTTCCCACTAACCTACATATGATCCTAAGTCACTCGTCTCAGATCTAATATGTGTATGTTTGGATTCTTGGTCTATTGAGCTTCGTTTCGAGCTTAAAGTCTCAAAACCCTCCTTTAAATAACATGACGCTAGATCTATTGCTCCAAATAGAGATGAATAGAGAAAAAAGATAGAGGGGATGTAAAGGAGAACCTCTGATGAGTCTTGTAGAAGATTTCAAGAAAGGGAACACTGGCACAATTTTAGCTGTTGATGTTAGATTTCTAAACGTTGGTTTACATATGAAACTGGCAGTACATATTGTGACACCTTGTCATGCAAAATGAGATTACTCAAAACACAAAAGACAATCAACTACTAACTAATCACTGATGAATCCAAATTCATCATGATTTTCAGTCACCATTTTGGGCCCAATTCGACTAAATACATTTGATTTCATCTCCTTAAAACTTACAATGTGCAATTTTGCTTGGTTGATCAGATTATCAAGTTATTAACTAGTTTTATATGGATTTCATGCAGATTATGCAGGTCATGTTGAGGTTGAACCATCAATTGGAACTCACCTTCACTCAAGATCCTCTTAGCCTCGGTCTTGACCAAACGGTCTTGGTCCATTCAGTTTGCATACAGACGGTTTTCTCTCCTTTCCCCAAACAGTTTCACATATACGATCCTCCTCGCTACTAGCAAACGGTCCTCAAACCGTGAGAAGCAAACAATCTCCAAACCGTTTGGGCGATCAACCCCCAAAACTGATTGGACAACAAGTCTGTGAAAGTGTAATCAATCTCCAAAACCGATCAGACAAGACCACGAAGATCCCAGGATGTTTGATCATCTGAAACCGTTTGACGACATACGGTCCTCAAGATCGTGTGGTGGCAAACGGTCTTCAAGACCGTTCAGCCAGCAGATACTCACAAGACCATTTGGGGTACAAACCGTTAGGTCCTTAAGACTGTTAGGCCAGTTGAGGGCACAAGACCGATTGGAGGTAGCAAACTGCAAGAAACCGAGACCATTTGGAAGTGAAGACCGGTTGGAGTAGAGACTGTTTGGAAGCCAACACCATTTGGATGGAACGTGAGATCATTTGGAGGTTGAGGATCATTTGGATGCATCAGATCAAACGATCGTGAAGACCGTTAGGACCCGAAGACCATGAAGGCCACGAGACCAGTTGGGCACAAGACCGATTGCCCAAGACCGTTTGGGGGCATGACAAAATTGTTAGAAACCAAGACCAGTTGAAGCAGTGAGGAAACAAGAATGTGAAGAGAAACTGATTGGAAACCAAAACGTGAAGATCCTCACAAGACTATATGGATGAGAGTTATAAACCGTGAAGAACTAAATGGTTTCCAAAATGTTAAGAGGACTCACGATCCCAAACTCTGTAAGACCCCATCTAGTGCCTATAAATAGGACCAACAGGGTCCTCATTTGGGCATCAGACCCAGGACACCGACAGGTTGCCTGAACTCAGGTTCGATCCCACGTACATCCACACCATTACCACTTCACCTAGTGCTCATGTTGCAAGCAAGGAGGTCAAGAGGAGAAAGAAGGTAGAGAAGAATATCTGCTAAGTCTTCCTTGGTGGTTCTTCCTCCTCATCCAGATCTTCTCCGACATGACGTAGAAGATCGCATCATCTTCACCGAGCTGTGACTACCTTCTACATCATGCTCATGGCAGAATCTTCCCTCTCTCTTATTCTTCTTATTTCTCGCATCATGAGTGAGTAGTTCCTTTTCGCTGGGGTGCGGGGACTAGCCCCGCTGCCCATGCAAGCATGTTCTCTTGTTAAACATTCCATGGAAATGTATATAATTTTTCATTTCTTTATTAATCGTTAATTTTTGTAGATTGATTACCTGCTTGCTTTTATCTTGTTCTTCCCTATGTTGTGAGAACTTCTATATGTAGGGTAGAATGTCGATTAATGAGGTTGAATCCCAAACTAGAAATAGAATGGGATTCCTTGAGGTCGTAAGTGTATGATCTGTGAAGGGACGAGCCATCTAGCCTACGGTGACGCTTCTGTGGCCTAAATATCCCTCAGGGAGGGCTACAACTTCAGTTGGAAAGTTGTATCTTCATTGTTAATCGTCGATGTTTGCTTGTAGATTAATCGCTTGCTTGCCTGTCGATTAACGTGGTTGACTCCCTGACTAGAAATAGAAAAGGATTCATTGAGGTCGTAAGTGTATGATCTGTGAGGGGATGAGCCATCTAGCCCACAGTGATGCTTCTGTGTGCCTAAACATCCCTCAGGGAGGGCCACAACTTCAGATGGAAATCTGTATCTTCGGAACCATAAGTGCATGATCCAGATGGCGATGAGACATCTGATGCCTAAGGTGATTCTTACGTGAACCTAAACATCCCTCAGGGAGGGTTCACAACAGTTCTATTTGGATAGTTAGATCTTGTCTAGATGTTTGTGATTAGATGTGTTTGCATGAGTAGTGGTGGTGAAACTCGAGACCATCCCAGTGATTCCATATCATTAATATAGATCAACTTTAATTCTGCTCTTTACTTTCCTGTACTTAGTTTAATTAAAATCAACTCAATCTTTGTTCTAAATATTAGGCTTACTTGAACTAGACTAGACTAGAAACGATTCTTAAAAACATTTTCCCTTGGGATTCGATCCTTAACTATACTACGATAAGACCCGTCCGCTAGCAGGTGGTAATATTGCACAAGGTTTTGGTAAAAGCTCAGGGATTTCAACCCTGAGTGAATTTGTTAGTGTGATAATAAACCACGTCAAATTCTGAGGGGACGAGCCATCTAGCCCACGGTGACACTTCTGTGTGCCTAAACATCCCTCAAGGAGGGCCACATATTTAGTTGGAAATCTATATCTTCAGAACTGTAAGTGCATTATCTGAATGGCGACGAGACATCTGATGCCTAAGGTGATGCTTACACGAACCTAAACATCCCTCAGGGAGGGTTCGTAGCAGTTCTATTTGGATAGTTAGATCTTGCATGGATGTTTGTGATTGGATGTGTTTGCATGATTAGTGGTGGTGAAACCCGGGACCATCCCAGTGATTCCATATCATTAATCTAGATCGACTTTAATTCTACTCTTTACTTTCATGTACTTAGTTTAATTAAACTCAACTCAATCTGTGTTCTAAATATTAGCCTTACTTGAACTAGACTAGACAAGCAACGATTCTTAAAAATGTTGTCCCTTGGGATTTGATCCTTAACTATACTTCTCTAAGACTCGTCTTCTTGCATGTGGTATTATTGTACAAGGTTTTGGTAAAAGCTCATGGATTTCAACCCTAAGTGAATTTGTTAGTGGGATAATAAACCACGTCAAATTCTGGCGTCCTTGCTGGGGACAATAGAATCAGTTAGTTAAATCTAGTTCTTTTGAGGCTAATCTAGGATTTTACTTTTTCTTTTGATATAATTGATCATTCACTTGAATTTGGTTCTACTATGTAAATCTCATTTCTGAAAAATCTTTCCATCCCAGGTACCAACAAAGACTAGTGCATGCACCGCTCAAACAGTCTCAGTCTCACTTCTAGCTTTGATCCTAAGATAGATAGAACTTTTCGTCATCAGAACAGAGAGAACCAAGCAAGGATGGCTCAAGAGGAGGAAATAGCCCGAAGGGTTTCTTAAGCCTTTGCTACATAAAGAGAGAGGCTTATGCAAGAAGCCAGAGCTGCAGTTGAAACAAAAATTTGAGCAGCACAAGCAGTAGAACTACAGAAGGACTTTAGAGAGTTCTCCATTCCTAAAGTTGTTGACGTTCACCACCTAGTACAACCTCATCCTATCAATGCTCCAAATTTTGAGA
Organism: Alisma plantago-aquatica; assembly: GCA_963693085.1. NCBI lineage: Eukaryota > Viridiplantae > Streptophyta > Magnoliopsida > Alismatales > Alismataceae > Alisma > Alisma plantago-aquatica. The sequence continues at coordinate 941,080,323 of OY856410.1, read as the reverse complement.
TAAGGGCACATTGGATCACCTTGCTTCAAAATAGCCCATTCTATGGTAAACAAGGAGAAGATAGTCAGGAGCACCTTCTGAGGTTTATTGATCTATGTGCTATGACGAAGCAAAATGGAGTCACAGAAAATGCCATCTGACTCCGTCTCTTCAAGTATTTGTTTGTTGATAGAGCCATAAGTTAGTACAACTCATTGCAATGTGAACCCATCACCACTTGGGAACAACTTCAAAATGTTTTTCTGGAAAACGTCTACCCTCCTTATCTCACTTATGAAATTAGGGGTCGAATAACAATGTTCACTCAGGTCCCTGGAGAATCCCTTACTGAAGCATGGGAAATATACAAAGAGCTTCTATGCAAATGTACACACCATGGCATACCTAAGAATCAACTCATTGATATCTTCTATAGGAGTGTGGATGATGATATCAAGAGGTTCTTAGACTCCTCATCCGGAGGAAACTTCATGCGTCAAAGTTATGATAGCACATGTAAGGTTGTCACCCTTGGAGATGAAAATCAAGTAAATTGGGGTAGATCTGTAGGTAAAGGAGTATTGAAAGTAGCTATGGCTGAAGCTATTCTTGAATACAAGTCAATTGTTGAAACCCTCAAACTCTTAGTTTCCAAGAAAGACCATATTGAATCATCTCTTGCTACCTATGAAATAAGACACTCACCCCCTAAACAACAAGAACAGATCAAGTCAGCTTCATTGTTCTGTGAAGCATGTAAAGGCACAGATCATTCCATGCTAGCTTGCAATGTTCTTTATGATGTTGTTATAAGAAAAGTCAAAGGATGAGGAGATAATGGCCAGATGGAAAGTCTAAATGTTGTCAACACTTTTCCTGGTCAAGGTTAGTACAATCCAAATCAGAACAGGAATTATCCCGGTTTTCAATATGGAAACCCTTCAGGAGAGGTAAACTCACAACAACTTGGTTCGTATATCCAACAACAAAATTTCGGAAATCAAGGAAACTTCAGAGGTAACTTCTAGAATAAAAACTACAACCAATTCATGTACATGAATCAGTTCCAAGATCCAAACTAGGTCCCTTATCAACAACAAGTCAAACCCATCTCTCCTAATGACAAACTATCGGCCATTGAAAAGATGTTACAGTCACAACATGCAATGATAGCTAACCAACAAGCCCATCAGAAGATTATTGAATCTCAACTAGCACAACATGCAGCTAGCATGAAGCCACCTACTGGAGCTTTGGCTGGCCAACTTGAAGATAATTCGAGGCACGTGGAACAACTTAAGGCTGTGACAACTCGTTTAGGCTTTGTCTTACCAGAACCTAAGATCCCTGTCACCGTGACAAATGTCCAAGGTGCTGAGCATAGTGAAGTGGCCACTCAAAATGATACGACTGACAAGGCAAGTTCTGAGGGACCTATTGTTGCTGATGCAGAAGACTCGCCTGAGCCAGTTGTTCCTGTATATAAACCTCGTGTACCATTTCCAAGTCAAATCAATTTTACCTAGCTCAATACTATGTTCAATAAGTTCAAGGAAGTTATGAGGAAGTTGTATGTCAATGTCCCATTCTTGGATGACATGGTTGAGATGCCCCAATGGTCAAAGTTCTTCAAACTCCTACTCAGTCATAAGCACAAAACTAAAAAGCATCAGACGATGAAATTGGAAGAGACATCATCTTATTTAGTGATGGATAGGATGCCTCGCAAACATAAGGATCCAGGAACCTTCGAAATTAACAACTCAATAAGCGATTCCGTCAACCGACCAGTCCTAGCCGATCTCAGAGCTAGCATTTCTATCATTCTCTCAGCCTATGCAACAAACTGGGCCTCACCAACTTCTTGCCCACTAGAATGTCCATAGAGCTTGCTGACTCTTCAATGATCAAGCCAGTTGGCATTATAGAAGATATTATTATAAGGCTTGGGGATCTATATGTCCGGTGTGATTTCGTAGTTATGGACATCAGGGAGAATCCATGCTACCCCCTCCTTTTTGGAAGACCTTTCCTCTCAACTACTAGAGCTTTGATCGATGTTGAAGCTCGAATTTTTACGCTAAGAGTGGGAAACCAATCTTTTGAATTCTATGCATCCAAAAGTGTAAAGGAACGCACTGTAGAGGAAGAGGTGTATTTTGTTGACTGTGTTAACCAATTTACTCAGATGCAGTAGAATTTCCTTTTTTCAAAATCTAATGTTCCTTCAAAGAAGAGTCATGAAGAAGAGAAGACTGAAAGTGAACCAGCGTATGTAGAGACGAAAGAAATACCACCAACTGTGGAGTCACCTCCCAGCCCTAGGGTTACACATACTGGTCCTCCTTAAGGTTTCCATGAGCCTCCCCAAACAACTATCCTCTGGAATGCACTGGTAGCCCAACAGATAGAGATTACTGATTTCATCTTCCCTCTGCAACAAGATTTGGATTGTGGTTTCTACAAGGAACATCCCTCGGATCCATATCTGATAGATCTTAATGACCAGCATTGCTATGATGAAGGGATAGTGCATCAACAAATGAACTTTTATTATGAGCCTCAACAACACTACATTATCAATGATACCGTTCAGATTCCCTACAACTATTCTCCACCTCGAATTGAGCAACAGAGAACAATTCAACACAACTCAAGTTGTTTCCCTATGTGCTCTGACATTGCTCGCTCTTTATGGGGAAGAATATAAGAAGCTAAAATCAAAGCGAGGATTAATGAATGGTTGAGAAAGAAACCACCAAAAGAATATGTCAGTCCAGCTCAAATTCCACCCAGAGCCCCACCATGGTGATAGTATCCGCATCGAGTCATCGACATAAAATAAAGGCGCTTGTCAGGAGGCAACCCGATCAATAAATTTGTTTTACTTTTAATTTTCAATTAGAAATTTTCCTTAATTTTGTTTTTAAATTTTAGATAATTTTGCACTAAATAAAAATCACATCACGAGATGCTATCTTAAGTGTTGTCTATTCTTCATTTTTGAGATTTTCAGATGGAGGATGCATGCTGATTGGAACACAACCACATATTGTGGTTCAACTAGCAGGAATTTTCCCATCCATCTCGGATTTCGAGTTTGCTCGGGACGAGCAAATTTCTAAGTTTGGGGTGGAGGGTGGGTGGTACGTACTCTACTTTCCACCCACTCCTATCTGTTGCAATTTTGATCAAAATTTTCAAAAATTTTAAAAGTTTTTCAAAGAAATTGAACAGAAACTTGATGAAGTTTTGACACCTTCTGTTTCAATAACAACCATTACCTACATGGCTAGTTTCTCACTCTATCACTAGTACAGAAAGGGTCTGTAGCGTCGGTTTTTTAAAGCCTGCAGCGTCACTTTTCGACCGACGCCTAGGTGGTCGTCGCTATAGAATTTGGTCTATAGAGTCGGATTATTTAACCAAATAAAACCGACCTTACAGAGTAAAAACCGAAGGAAAAGGTTGTAAAAATGTTGACCTAGGCGAGAAAAAATGAGCCTGTAAGGTCGGTTATTTCATAAAACTGACCCTGTAAATGTTCTCCGTCGAGAAAATTGTCGACCGAGAATGTTTACAGGGTCGATTTTTATGAAATAACCGACCCTAAAGATTGAATAACATTTCAGTGGTAACTCTCGGTCGAGAAAATTGTCGACCGAGAAAGTTTACAGGGTCGGTTTTTATGAAATAACCGACCCTAAAGATTGAATAACATTTCAGTGGTAACTCTCGGTCGAGAAAATTCTCGACCGAAAGTATTTCGGTCTCGACCGAGAACCCTCTATAAGGTTGGTTTTTTGAAAATAACCGACCCTAAAGATTGAATAAAACATTTCAGTGTAACATTCGGTCGACAACTTGGTTGACCGATAGATATTCGGTCGATAATGTTGTCGACCGAGTCCTACACTGAAATGTTTTAATCAATCTATAGGGTCGGTTATTTCAAAAAACTGACCTTATAGAGGACATTATAGACTCGGTTTTTTACAAAACCCGACGCTAGAAGTTCTATTTCGGTCGAAAATTGTTCGACCGAAGAGTGTACAATCTCTAGGGTCGGTTATTTAAAAAACCAACGCTAGAAGTTACGATTTTTTAAAAAAAAAATTCTACAGAAATTGATATAGAACAGAAGAACAAGAAGATTCATATATTCTGGGAGAGGGGAGCATTGATGCTCAACCGTCACCATTCAAAACCATACATTCATAACAAAAATGATAATCAATATCATAATTTACAAAATGATAGAGTGCAAGTCTGAGATGACATATTACAAAAGTAAAATTCTGAAAGAGTACGTACTCAAACCACATACATAAATGGAGTCGACATATTTAATCCAATACTATTTCGACTTCACTTATAAAACACTCTGACCACTCTTCTCGGAATTCATTCAAGTCCACATGTGTGTAAGGCTGAGTTGTAAAGATCTGTAACAGAAAATGCACATGTTAATATTTTATAAAAATGACTACAATCACTTGTAAATTTATGATGTTATTCTTTATTACCTGACTTATAGTCTGAATGTCATGTGATGCTTGTTTGACAATAGCTTGCATGTATTTCATTACATAGTAGCCACAAGCCCAGTCATTATTTTGCATAGGACACTACAAATAATAAATTATACTTAACGTTAGTAAACTACTATAAACAACAATTGAGATAAGAGTATAAGAGTTGACATATTACAGTTGAAAATTAATACATAAAGAGTAAGCAGTTGTCAAAGTAGCTACCTTGACATTTTTCAAAGTCAATGTCTTTAATTTTGTGGGTATTTGTCCTCCATCTTCACGAAAAGCCTTTATGCCCCTATCAATTAAACGATAGTTGGTAAAATAGAAATTCTAAATAAAAATATCATGTTGAAGCAATTGATTAAATTTATGCTTACTCCATAGCTGACAATTTCAGTTTGTTACTCCTTGTTGTTTTACCCATTGGGTCAAGATAATAAAGAGTCATCAATTTTGGGACAATCACCAGTAATTCCCAATGTCTGGCTCTGAGTAAGAGTAAAACAAATATTAAAATAAATAGTTTCATTCATTATTAAAATTATATTGAATAATAATACTTACTGGACGTTAAAAGGAATTAGGATAATTTCCTTCCCCTCACTAGCAAAATATATGAATGCATCAGAGAAGTACTCATTCACATCCTCAATATTTGTCTCCACCTGACTAGTGACCGAAGGAACTAAGAATGCAATATTCTTTATATCAAAGTTGGTGACCTCAGTATATAAATGGTTGTTAAACATTTGTAATTATTTTCATATGTAGAAATAAGCTAAAATGTGTATTGGAATTTTCTATATATTATTGATATATCCTTACCTTATCCATACTTCTATTATTGAAGTGTTCAGCCAATCATACCAGAACAACTCTATAATATCATCAAGAAAAATAAAATTCTCAAAGTCCCTCCCAACTGCATCTTCTGTTAACTTGACCATCATATTTGATCCCGATTTTTGGCTGGCTAAGTATCGACACAAACCTTTAGATTTGCTTCCCAATTCGTCGAATGTAGTTTCAGGAATGAAAGATGGCTTGGGAATAGGAGGACGACTAGCAGAAGTTTTACTTTTCGGTTTACAAACATGTTAATTAAATTACGTACTTATATTACATGAGTTCATATATGCAGTCAAATATGAAAAATATGATAGAAATAAGGTATACCTTGTCATTGATAACCAAGTGTCTAGGCCAACCCACCATAGCACCCTCAGCTTCTTCAACTGTACTATATTCAGCATTAGGTATGGGTAGTGGTTTGTCCCCCATTCTGTCATACACAAGATGGATGGACACACGGCAGATGTCATCAGTAATTTGTTGGAAATGTAATGTACCACCAAGGTTGTACACTTTGCCCGCTGCCACAACATTATATTCTGGAACCTCCACTGCAAGTTTACAGTTCATACCAACCTAGATTGAAATAATATAAGTTATATAAGAAACAGTAGAACAGATACATGTTAAAACTATATATATTATCATTATATTTATCATATTAATAACACAACATAATAGAACAAAAACTTACTGTAGATTGTTGTGGTGGTTCATTGGGAGTGCTCCCATGACTTTCTACAACTGTAGCATGGGCTTGTACCTCATCACTTGAGAGATGTGCAGTATGAATAGGTTGAGAAGGTTGAGTAGGCTGATATGTAGACATTATTTCTTTTACTTTCTACGCTACTAATGCTTCAAGATCCACTTGTGTAAGACCTCCTACACGACCTATTTTAGATTGTGAAGGGCCAAAATAAGACTTGAATCCTATGCCAGCTCCCAATCCCCTAACACGGCCAGGATGCTCCTTCGTACCAAGAGCAACTACTAGTTCATCCGTGTATCCAGTTGGGATGAACTTTCCTTCCTTCCTTTGCTCGTGGAGATCAATCTATTCATAGTTAATAAAAATATTAAATCACAATATCAATTAGATATAAATAAATCTAAGTTTAGGGAAGTTACTCTTTACTTAGTTGGGATAAACCTACCATATTTTGTGCCACCTCCTTAGTTGCAGGGTTGACAATTTCACCGGCTCGATTCTTTCTAGCATCAATCCATGTCATGTGTCGGGGTGGTCTCTCAACTTGAGTTGTACTAGATTCTTCTCCAGAAGATGATTGCTTCTCTTGTAGTTGGCGACAGAAGGCATAACCACTGGGCCCCAAGCGATGGTCATGCACATTTTTAGCCCATCTTTCCTTTTGAGCCTGGTGAATAGCCTGATCATTTAAAATGAGGTATTGCAATTTAGACTTGGCAAAAATGTATAAAAAGATTCACCTCCTTAATTGTATAAAATATTCATACAATACATCACAATCTTTATTACCTGAAACTCTTCCGATCTCCTAGCTGCAACAAATCTTTCCCACACCTCAGGATCAATAAAAATATATACATCTGTAGCTTTCTTCTTTTGTTTAGGATTATTTATAAATTCCCTTACAAGATATGTCTTAAAACCCCTCCATCGTACACCACAACGTTGTAGCACTCTTTTCTTGTGATCTTTTTCATTTAGATGAAAAACACCCTATACATACAAAAGAAGCAATTAATAATGTTGTTTTGAACAGGAATTAATTCCAAGCAAACTAAATTAGAATCAATAGATAAAAAACATATTAAAATGATATCACTTCCACTCACAGATATATCTTTCCATATGAGGTCTTTTTTGGCATTAGGAACAGCATGCCAATTTTCTATATCTATTGGCACCTTACTGCACGCGGTCACCCCTACGTAATGCTTGAAAGCACTAGCATGTTCCCCAACAGGTGCTCCTGTCATATCAAACTGGACTAGCAATTTATCCCCTTTAGCCCTGAGCTCCTGCAGCCTATGCATCAATGTAGGACCTCTATTGTTCTTAGCATCACCACTACCATCCTCATGGTGCTCATGCTCAGAATGTTCATCTTCATGGTGCTCATGCTCAAAATGTTCATCTTCACTCGCCATTTTAGAACCTGCAAGTATACATGATAAAAAAAATAAGTGATAATAAAAGCACAAGTGATAAGGTATACATGATAATAAAATAAATAATTCAAAGAATACATGCCTTTAGTATTGGTTGAATTGTTCGTCAAGGAAAATTCCTTCAGCATGGTCTTGACGTTTATAATATTCATCGGTGTTATCTTCAACATTTACACTTGGCAAACCAACTGAGAATGGACTAGAATCATCATACTTTTCGTAGTATTCTTCTTCATTTATAGGATCTACAGTAAACTGTCTTTTTCCATTAAGAATGACAGACCAATTTTTATTGGTAGATACCACATCACCTTGGCAGGAGAGCCATTTGTAGCCTTAGCTGAATTTGTAGTCTTATACCATGACGCACCACATTTTGGACAATTTATCAAATTACTATAGTCCTTCTGAAATAACACACAATCATTAGGACATGCATGAATCTTCTTAGCCTCCATTCCCATTGGGAACATTATTTTCTTTGCTTGATATGTTGAAATTGGAAGCTCGTTGCCTTCAGGAAGAATTTCCTTTAACAAAGACAACAGTGAAGTGAAACTCTTATCGCTCCACCGGTTTTGAGATTTAAGACTGTATAATCGCATCACAGCACTCAACCTCGTGAACTTAGTACAACCCTTATATAATGGTTTTTCAGCATCATGGACAATGTTTGCAAATAAAGAAGGTGGATCAATGACATTGTCCCGACAACTACGTAGCATCTCATCAATCATATCATCCTGAATCTGGTCATCTTCAATTGGTTCATCATTAACATTATCATCATTATCTATATCTTCTATGCCACAACTATTAGTATCGACATTTTCTGCTCCATAATTCAATTTCTCTCCATGCCAATACCATTCATTATAACCTTGTATGATCCCATTGCATATGACATGATTCTTAATTTCCTCACCAGTATCAACTTTCAAATTGTTACAACAATTTCTACATGGACAATATAGCCTATCTGTAGGTAGTTTCCTATGTTCCTCAGCAAATCTGATAAATTCATCAAGACCTTTGACAAACTCTGGACTGCAACGGTTCTTGATAGACATCCAACTTCGATCCATTTTCTACATCACATTAAAATTAATTATAAAACTAACAGTTTAATATTGATACTATAATAATATGTAAGTTTTTATTGATATAAAGTGTACCACCTATCCCATTTTTGAATATTTAATCTCACTAGTAACTGTATAATGTATGTTTAGTTTTGAAGAAAATTTCAGTAGCATTTATCCTAAGTTCTCCAAGTACACCGATGTAAATGGCAAATAACCACTCACATATGTACCCAGAGAACAACTGGAGAAATCCTACTGAAATAATCTACAAAACTAAACATACATTATACAGGTACATCCTAAGTGAGATTAAAATATCCAAAAACAGTCCCAAACCGGGGACTATCCAAAGTTTACTCCTAATGAGTAAATTTTGAACGGGTTTCTAAGTTAATATATAAATGCATTATTTTCATATTTATATATTAAGTTAAACATCATGCATTAACCCTAAAGTGTCAATCTAGGAGTACACATGTCTAATCTAGTATTAATTTTTAAAATTTATATAATGATTACATATGAAAATAGACATGCATGTTTTGATAACTTGTACAAATGAGCAAAGTAAGGCCGTTTCCAACAGTCCAAAGATTGAAATCATTATAATATTCAGAACTATTTGTGAACATTACAACAAATATGATTAAAACATTTATAGCTTCAACATAAATAAGATCCAGGTCCATCTCGGTCGACAATTAGTCGACCGAGAGCCCACCTGCGAGCAGCGTCCAGGTTCACTCTCGGTCGAAAAATTGTCGACCGAGAGTGGACCTGGACGCTGCGCGCAGGTGGGTTCTCGGTCGACTAATTTTCGACCGAGATGGACCTGGAAGTAGCAATGGCGGCGGGCGGAATGAAGGGAACAAGGAGAAGGAAGCTCGAACTTACTTGGAAATGGCAGCGAGCTTCATGGAGGAAGAGACGAACTTCACGGAGAGGCGGCGACCTTCGTGGAAGAGTGGAAGGTGGCGACGACGAGCTTCACGACAACGAAAAGCATCACGGCAAGGAAGAGAGCTTCACGGCAAAGAAGAGAGCTTCACGGCAACGACGGGCTTCGTGGAGTAAGAGTGGAAGGCGGCGACGACGAGCTTCACGATCTTCTTCACGGTGCCGACGAGCTTCACGATCCTCTTGGCGGCGTGGAGAGGCGGCAACGGTGGAAAAAGAGGTTTCGCGGCGCCGCAGGAGAGAGATTAGAAAAGAGAAAAGGGTTTCGCGGGAGGAAGAAAGACTAAAATTTTAGCTTTTTGCACAGAGCGAAAAACTCTAGCGTCGGTTAACAACCAAAAACCGACTCTACATATAAACGGTGCCCGTGTCGGGTTGTTTAATAACAATCAATTACAAACTCGGTCGATGAATTTGTCGACCGAAACGATCTATAGGGTCGGTTATTATGTAAAACCGACGCTACAAGTGCTAATACGAAGAAATCTGGCTGGTTTCGGTCGACGATTTGTCGACCGAAAATGAGCAAGACTTCCTTCGTACAAGCACCTCTAGGGTCGGTTTTTTTATATAACCGACCCTAGAGGTGCTTATACATGTGTGAAAAACTAAACTGGATATTGTCAGTCGACAATATTGTCGACCGAGAACCTTATAGGGTCAGTTATTATAAAAACTGACCCTAGAGGTGCTTCTAAGAAAGAAATTTGGCTTCATTCAGTCGACAGATTCGTCGATCGAAGATGTGTGAAAACTGGATCGAAAATTCATTTCGGTCGACAAATTGTCGACCGGGTATTGTTCTAGAGTCGGTTATAAAGGAAAAACCGACCCTATAGGTGCTTATACACGTGAAATTTGACTCTAACTCGGTCGACAAATTCGTCGACCGAGGAGATCTAAAGTGCTTCCACAACCCTAACAATGATGTTATGTGAAACTTTAATATATGGTGATGTCGTATGAAACCCTAATATGGGATAATGTTATGTGAAACCCTTATATGGAATGATGTTATGTGAAACCCTAACATGGAAATGTTATGTGAAACCTTAATATAGGGTGGTGTTGTGTAAAAACCCTAATATGGGATAATGTTATTTGAAATTTTCAATATGGGATGCTGATATGTGAAACCTTAATTGATAAAGATGGAAACTCTAACCCTAATGAGGGAATAGAGATGTTATTTTTGTATTGCATGATGTTGATGTGAAATTGATATGGTTGATATGAAATTGAGATGATTTTGTAACAAATATCCTGAATACCTTGGTCAGATGACCTGAAGGTAATAGTTACCTGATAAGTGATAACCATGTTTAGTGATGAACTAAGGGTTTAAATACCCAGAATCAGCAAATGTGATGATGGTGGTATTGAGGGATGTGAATTCCCAACAATGAGACAAAAGATTGAGATCCCAATGCTTTATAATGTTTTGAAAAATACTAAACTCTATTCAAAAATTCTTTCGGTCGACTATTTGTCGAATGAAAAAGCTCTAAAGTCATCCTCGGTCGACTATTTGTCGAACGAAAGAGCTCTAAAGTCATCCTCGGTCGACAATATTGTCGACCAAAATTAACCCTATTTCAATGTTTTAAATTAAGTATCAAGTGTGTGTGTATGAGATTAACCAAGTGATGCTTTGTCAAATTTAGCCATAATTTATTTTTCAATCATTTGAAATAACAATATTCTTATATAACATGTATATGTCCAAATGAAGCCATGGAAAACACTTTTATTCATAACAATTTAATGCCCATACACTTTATAAGATGAAACATGACATACTTGCTTTATAAAAAGATAAACATTACATCATTACAAAGATATCTCATAATCTCACTAAAAAGAACGAAGGATTACATCAATGTCTGGATCTTTTCCAAGAAAGGGCTCAGCTCCATAATAATTGACCAGTGTCTGCCACTCCAAGGCACCTGTCTTGGTTAAGGCATAAGCCTCCAAGAAGGTGGGAACACGATCAAAGCGAAAGTGGGCAGCAATGTCTTGAAGTTGAATTGGGGAAAACTGAGTATGTGTGAGATCAGGAGATGGTGGAGGTGGAATTTTATAGTAGTTGTAGGAAGGATTGTATGGATTTATCATTCCAGGATTAAGGGAATAGGGATATTCATCAGGTTGGTTAGGAGAGAGAGCTTGCATCCTTTGGTTTAAATAAGTCATGCCATGGTGATTATAATCCAATTGCCTACTTAGGTGATATTGGGATCCAACAATGTATGTCAAGATGTTTGTAATAGGATCATGGGGTAGGTTGGTAGGAGGAGGTGGTGGAGGTATGTCTTGGGTGGATGTCTCCCCTTCAGTCCTAGCCCTTTTGTGGCAAAAGTCGATTCCCATCTTTTCCACCGTATTTTTACTTATTTTTTGGGGTTTTCTATCCCATGTGTAACCTAAGTCGTCCTCAATATTCTTCTTAAGAAAATGTTGAGTGATTTGGCATACAAAGTCGGCATATGGTGGATTGCCAGAAAACTCAAACATATTCTTAATGATGATATGAATAAAGTTTATGGGAATACTTTTGAGAATGGCATAGATAAGGTACATACGAAAGGTGGGTACCTCAGATTTGTTTGCTCTGGGATGGATATTGGTGGCAACAATGAGATTTATGATCCTAGCTTCAAGTTTTAAATTTATGGCATAATAGGTACCCCTATCTTCATGACAAGTCGTATTGGATTGAAAGATGGCTGTTTTGACATCACTAAGGCTAATTGCAGTGTTATCTTGGGAGAGTTTGTTGAGTGGAGTTCCTCTAGTGAGATCAATAAAATTTTTATATTCTTCTATATCTATGTCAAGCATTTCAAGAATACCCTCCTCAGTAAAATGGAATCCATACCCACCAACCATAGAGGAGAAGGAATCATGGTCAGGATGTTCGACTAAATTGGCATAGAATTCATTAACTAGTTTGGAGGAGTAGGATTGGAAGGAGGGATTTAGAAAATCAGTCAAATGTTGCACCTCGAAAAGTTCCTCCAAATCGACAATTCTTTGGAAGTCCATGACGTCGACTGGCCGTCGTGGAAGAGGAGTTTTTGAGGAGAGCCTGAGGTAGAGGTCGCCTGCAGCTGCGTCGATGAAAGGGACGTCGTTGATGAACGGCAGCGGTGCAAGGCCCGTCCTTCCTTTCCTACCTGCAACTTGCTTCTTTCCGCGCGTAGATGATGAAGCCATTTCGTTGCTTTGAAATGGAGAAATAGCAAGCAAGAATTGGATGTAGAGAAGCTGAAGATTTTCAAAAGAATACACTAGAGAGGAGCTAGAGAAGTGAGAATGTGAAGGTGTGAAGAAATGGATCATTTTGGGTGCTATTTATATCAAAACAGACCCCCTTTCGGTCGACAATTCGTCGACCGACGCCCCCAACGGTCGTCTTCTGGACCGTTCTCCTGGTCGCCCAATGGTCGTATTTATGACCGTTACGAAGGTTGAAATTCTAGCCGTTATGACGGTTGATTTTTTTAGCCATTACGACGGTTGATTTTCTGGCCGTTGTGACGGTTGGTTTTTTTAGACGTTATTCGGTCGACAAATTAGTCGACCGATATGATTCGGTCGACGATTCGTCGACCTAGATTGAGCCATAATTCATTCGCTTAAGTACCTATAGGGTCGATTTTTAGGTTAAAACCGACCCTACAGGTACTTATTCATGTGTGAAATACTAAACTGGATCCTAGTTTATCTCGGTCGACAATATTGTCGACCGAATATGCTTCTAAGGTCAGTTATAAAGAAAATACCGACCCTAAAAGTTGCTTATACACTTGAAAACTGACTCCTTATCGGTCGACAAATTTGTCGACTGAGAAATGCTCTAAGGTCGGTTATAAGAGCAAATTCGACGCTAGAGGTGCTTGTACATGCGTGAATTATCTGGATCCAGAATAGATATCGGTCGACAAATTTTTCGACCGAGAAATGCTCTAAGGTCGGTTATAAGTGCAAATGCGACGCTAGAGGTGCTTATACATGCGTAAATTATCTAGATCCAGAATAGACATCGGTCGACGAATTTGTCGACCAAGTATATCGGTCGAAATATTGGTCGACCGAGGAAGCTCTAAGGTCGGTTTTAAGTGCAAATGTGACGCTAGATGTGCTTATACATGCGTGAACCTTGATCCAGATTAAATATCGGTCGACAAATTTGTCGACCGAGGACGCATTTAAGGTCGGTTTTGTAGAAATAACCGACCTTACAGGTGCTTAATCGAGGAGGACTGTAAGGTCAGTTATAAAGAAAAAATCGACCCTATAGGTGCTTGTATACGTGAAATTCAGCTCGTTTTCGGTCGAAAAATTTGTCGACCGAGGTGCCCTTTAGGGTTGGTTATAAGCTGAAACCGACGCTAGAGATCGAGGCGCGAAACCAAATTTTTGTCGTGGGAAAAATTGTCTATAAGGTCGCTTATTTTAGAAAAACCGACCCTATAGAGATGTACTACAAGGTCGGTTATTTTAAAAAAAGTGACTCAAAAGGTCATAAGTGGTGCCTGCGATTTTTATAGACATATAAGGTCAGTTATTTGGAAAATCGATCCTATAGAGATACACTACAAGGTCGGTTATTTTAAGAAAAGCGACCCAAGAGGTCTTAAGTGGTGCCCACATTTTTTTATAAACATATAAGGTCGGTTATTTGGAAAACCGACCCTATAGAGTTACACTACAAGGTCAGTTTATTTAAAAAAACTGACCTAAGAGGTCTTAAGTGGTGCCCGCATTTTTTTAGACATATAAAGTCGGTTATTTGGTAAAACCGACCCTACATGTAGTGACGTTATAACCCATTTCTGTACTAGTGTATGCATTTTTGAATCATTATACCCTCCTTATTTGAAGTATATCATCAAAAGGGACATTTTCTGAAAACTAGCCTATTGATTGAAATCATCTTGTGAAGCTTATGAATCCTAACATCATGATCCTTCTGCAAAAATGGCAAGTGTCTGTCGAACTGATAGGGATCAAAGGCATCGTGCTTCCTAACTGATAAGTGGAACAATAACATGGAATCTCCACCGAATCCTCATCAAGTTTTTTTTTAGTAGAGTATGATAAAGAGAATGACCCGGTGCACAGAATTGTAAATCAAGTTGCATTCTGATCTGGACTCTCTTCTACACTTCTTCCATCATCTTCGCACCCCTCCGTCTATCAAAAAGGAACAAAAATAGCCAAAATAGTGCCAAACCCTAAGTTTGGGGTGGCACACCACCTCCCTCTATATCCACTTCTTCCATACCCCTCGCTAATAAAAAGGGGCGAACCACCAAGAAAAGATGCCAATGTGCACACAAAAAGAAAATGCAATCTCGAGTTGAATAGAGGAGAGATTCGCACAAAAAAATGCAATCAATGAAATTGCAATCATAAAATAAAAATCTCAAGTCGAATAGAGGAGAGATTTATTTCTTCCTTCCATACCACCATTCACTCCCTTTTCTACCTAAAGGCACAATGAATGCCTCCACTATCCTGAAATACATCAGTGTCAGATCAGGTGCACACTTGTTGTTCTGTGGGTATCTCTGGACTCTTACGAAACTCTTATAATTGCTTGTTGTTGGAAAAAGTGAAGAGGAAGTGATATTGGAAAACAAACTCAGGAATGAAGATATGGTAAGATATGTTCAGTGATCTCAGGAAGTTGAGATGCTCAGTCATGCTAAGTAGAAAGGAAACAAATCATGATGTGAAGATGAGGCAGTCACATGGATTGAATTCATTAATATGGCAACTGTTTCAGATTTTGTGTTACTCGAGGACGAGTAACGTTTAAGTTTGGGGTATTCTGATGAATCCAAATTCATCATGATTTTCAGTCACTATTTTGGGCCCAATTTGACTCAATACATTCGATTTTATCTCCTTAAAACTTACAATGTGCAATTTTTCTTGGTTGATCAGAGTATCAAGTTATTAACTAGTTTTATATGGATTTCATGCCGATTATGCAAGTCATGTTGAGGTTGAACCATCAACTAGAACTCGCCTTCACTGAAGATCCTCTCAGCCTCAGTCTGACCAAACGGTCTTGGTCCATTCGGTTTGCATCCACACGATTTTCTCTCCATTCCCCAAATGGTTTCACCTATACAATCCTCCTCACTACCAGAAAACGGTCTTGAGACCGCACAAGCCCAAACGGTCCTCAAAACGTCAGAAGAAAACAATCTCCAAACCATTTGGGCGATCAACCCCCAAAACGGATTGGACAGCAAGACCGTGAAAGCGTAACCGATCTCCAAAATCGATCAGACAAGACCATGAAGATCCTAGGACCGTTTGATCATCCAAAACTGTTTGACGACATACGATCCTCAAGACCATGTGGCGGAAAATGGTCTTCAAGTCCGTTCAACCAGCAGATACCCACAAGACCATTTGGGGTGCAGACTATTAGGTCCTCAAGACCGTTAGGCCAGCTGAGGGCACAAGACTGATCGAAGGTAGCAAACTGCGAGCAACTGAGACCGTTTGGAAGTGAAGACTGGTTGGAGTAGAGACCGTTTGGAAGCTAAGACCGTTTGGATGGAATGCAAGATCGTTTGGAGGTCAAAGACCATTTGTACGCATCAGATCAAACGATCGTGAAGATCGTTAGGACCCGAAGACCGCAAAGGCCACGAGACCATTTGGACGCAAGACCGATTGCCCAAGACCGTTTGAGGGCATGACAAAACCCTTAGAAACCAAGACCTGTTGAAGCAATGAGGAAGCAATATCGTGAAGAGAAACCAATTGGAGACCAAAACATGAAGATCCTTACAAGACCGTATGGATGAGAGTTCTAAACCGTGAAGACCTAAATGGTTTCCAAAATGTTAAGATGACTCACAATCCCAAACCGTGTAAGACCCCATCCAGTGCCTATAAATAGGACCAGCAGGGTCCTCATTTGGGCATCGGATCCAGGACACCGACAGGCTGCCTGAAATTAGGTTTGATCCCACGTACATCCACACCATTGCCACTTTACCTACTACTCATGTTGTAAGCAAGGAGGTCAAGAGGAGAAAGAAGGTAGAGAAGAAGATCCACCCGGTCTGCCTTGTGGTTCTTCCTCCTTGTCCAGATCTTCTCTGACATGACGTACAAGACCGCATCATCTTCATTGAGTTGCGACTACCTTATGCAGCACGCTCATGGTGAAATCTTCCCTCTCTCTTATTCTAATTGTTTCTCACATCTTGAGTGAGTAGTTCCTTTTCGCTGGGGTGTGGGGACTAGCCTCGCTACCCATGGAAGCATGTTCTCTTGTTAAACGTTCCATGGCAATATATATAATTTTTCATTTCGTTGTTAATCGTTAATGTTTGTAGATTGATTACTTGCTTGCTTTTATCTTATTCTTCCCTATGTTGTGAGAACTTCTATATGTAGGGTAGAATGTCGATTAACGAGGTTGACTCTTAAAATAGAAATAGAATGGGATTTATTGAGGTCGTAAGTGTATGATCTGTGAGGGGATGAGCCATCTAGCCTACGGAGACGCTTCTGTGGCCTAAACATCCCTCAGGGTGGGCCACAGCATTAGTCAGATAGCTACATCTTCATTGTTAATAGTCAATGTTTGCTTGTAGATTAATCACCTTCTTTCCTGTCGATTAACATGGTTGACTCCCTGACTAGAAATAGAAAGGGTTTTCCTTGAGGTCGTAAGTGTATGATCCATGAGGGGACGATCCATCTAGCCCATGGTGACGCTTCTGTGTGCCTAAACATCCCTCAGGGAGGGCCACATATTCAGTTGGACATTTGTATCTTTGGAACCATAAGTGCATGATCCAGATGGTGACGAGACATCTTATGCCTAAGGTGATTTTTACATGAACCTAAACATCCCTCAGGGAGGGTTCACAGCAGTTCTATTTTGATAGTTAGATCTTGCCTAGATGTTTGTGATTGGATGTGTTTGCATGAGTAGTGGTTGTGAAACTCGGGACCATCCCAGTGATTCCATATCATTAATCTAGATCTACTTTAATTCTGCTCTTTACTTTGCTGCACTTAGATTAATTAAACTCAACTCAATCT
The DNA here is from genome assembly GCA_963693085.1 of Alisma plantago-aquatica. Classification (NCBI taxonomy): domain Eukaryota; kingdom Viridiplantae; phylum Streptophyta; class Magnoliopsida; order Alismatales; family Alismataceae; genus Alisma; species Alisma plantago-aquatica. The sequence continues at coordinate 941,062,667 of OY856410.1, read as the reverse complement.
TTGTTCTAAATATTAGCCTTACTTGAACTAGACTAGACTAGCAACGATTCTTAAAAATGTTGTCCATTGGGATTCAATCCTTAATTGTACTACGATAAGACTCGTCCTCTTGCGGGTGGTATTATTGCACAAGGTTTTGGTAAAAGCTTGCAGATTTCAACCCTTAGTGAATTTGTTAGTGCGATAATAAATCACGTCAATCACATAGTCAAAAATGTGGAATAATTGAAACCAATTCCAACAATGTAAATAAACATTAGAACATTTACATAAAGGTTCATCATTCCATTCTCATATACTGTAATAAGTGTTCATATATGGCCCCAAAGACCTTTGTCACATCCTGCATACAAAAGATATTTCACATGTACATGCCATATATATATACAAATATTGGTATACTACCAAAATCTCATGTCGATACAAGTATATCATCTAGAAATCACATCCCATACTCAGACCTGAGAGTACAGGGATGACACTAGGACTCTACTACTAACATCTACAACTAATAAACCTTCTAAATCTATTGATCACCAAGTTGGTTCTCTTCCAAAGCATGACCTCAACCTCATTTCTCGTGCCACCTAAAAACATGTGGTGACCCACGGGTGAGACCTAGTCCCAGTGAGAGATATAACTCTCTCCAACATATATTGATTGTAACATATTTATTGACAGTAAATGGACTGAGTAGATATAGTAATGAATAAGCAATTTAAACAGATTGAATAGGTTAAGCATACTAAGAAATTAAGCAAATTAACTTGACAAGAAGTATAATTATTCAAAGGTCATATGATATCATCTTGTAAACACTGCATAGTATAAAGACAAGTTAAAGACTAATCAAACAATGTGAGATGTATTTAACCATAGCCAGTATACTACATGGATTATATCACTTCTTTTATTACATTGCCCTGAGGGATTTGAGGAATACCACTCAAGTCCCAATTGACCAACTCAAGTCCCAACTGACCACTACTAAGTTGAAATCAGTGACATACAAGATCTAGGAAGAGTCAAACTCCTAAGATCTTCTCCACCCCCAGTCAGTACGGGTCTGCCACAGCGACACATAAGGACAATATGCTAACAACCTAGTCCTTCCTTGGTACAAGTCACGACACTAGTGAAATAAGGAGGGTACACATACCCTACCATCTGAGGTACAACCACAGTTGTCCTTCAATCTGATCATATATATATAATCACCGAGACACGACCACAGTCGTTCTCAAATTGAGGGCTAGGTATGACCACTGTCATCCTACCTAACACTTGAATTCAGGATGACAAGCACCCTGCATACTCATCAATATGCGCTCTGAGTTTCCCTTAGGAATAATCGTTTCACTAGCTGGCAATTTTTGACACTCAGATATGTCTATGGCAAAGGGCACAACATGATTATAGTTTCACTTGATTAGTTATACCAATTGGGTGAATTAAGGCTAAATCATACAAATGGACATACAAACTCCATTCCATTTCTATCAAGTGTATAAGAATTGCAACTTCATAAGATATAAAACATTTGAGGTATAAATCTTAATCACATTACCACATGCTCCATCCATTGCATTGTAATGAACAACATTACATAATACAATTTCAAGATACCCATTTCATATCAGAATTTCTAGGGTTTCAACCCTTATTGGAACATGAAGAGGATTTCACCCCAATCAAGGCTCTAACATGCCCAAATTTCATTATGACCACCTCATCAATTCCTACATAATCATCATTGTCTTTCAATGCCTTAAAACAAGGATCAACGGAACATCAATCACACATGTGATATATAAGATTAGCATCGCACAAACTATTATGCTCAACTATCATCATATTACGGTTTCAACACAAGAAGAGAGTATTTCATAATCACATTTAATCACTTTAAGAAGGATGATTACAATCAATCACTAGCACTTAGTCATATTAGAGTTGGTGTAACAAGTCATTTTTCATTAGGGGCACACATTCACTTGTTATGATGATTTATCAAATATAATCATACAAGGCAAAGGTAATACTACAAGTTTCAAAGGTATTGTGCCATCAAATTTCATTACTAAAACCAACATATAATATCATTGGATTTATTCTAATCCATTGTATATTACAGCATCCAACCTCATCCATTAAATTGGGTTCATTATTCAAAATCATTAAATTGAGTATGGTTTAACCATTGAATTCATTGAACCAAGAAACCATTGGTTAGGGGCTGAAAATATGATACATTAAAACCTTGACTCACCATTGGTTGATAGGATTAGCACTATATTCATTCAACACTATCAAATATTTTTTGGTCCAAACACTATCAAATATTTTTTGGTCCAAACACTACCAAATATTAAGCTAATATCATCATTGATTGATAACATCATTGAGGTACTTAATGGTTGATCGTTAAACTTCTAATTGAGTTAAAACATGACCTAAGGGGTGACCATGGGTTTTCACCATAATTTGACACCTTTGATCATGAACATCAGTTGACAAGATAGCAATACCATTGGTTGTTGAATGGTATCACCATCAGTTGTGGTAGGGAAGGAAATAGCTTGAAAACCATAATTTGGACCATCAATTGTTCTATGCTTAACACCTTAGGTAGTTACTATCAACCTGTCCCAGATCATATTATACCTTAGAAAGGTTGTACAAAAATTTACAAGTTCATATAGAACTAGAACATAACTAGGAACACCATAAAAATTCGTAACCCTAAACAAACATGGTTTCTCTATGCTTAGATCATCACACTAAAGCATAAACATGAACTAACAAGCTTCTAGCAAGTGATATAAGTGAAGAATGTTATATAACTTGCCTCTATAGAGTAGGTCAGATCCAAAACTGCAAGAATATTGATCAAATAAAGCAAGAAAACCCTAGAATCAGATCTAAACTTGGCCAAATAGGTACTTCTCTCCACAAAGAAGCAAAACCCTAGAAAAAGAAACAAGAAGGATAGAGTTTTGAGTTCTAGAGGCACTTTTACCATGGAACAGTAAGGTTCTGACCTGGAGAAATATAAGAGGAAGAAGAGAAAAGAAATAAATTGAGGAAATAAGTTAATACTTACACTTTTAGGTCAAGATCACTAGGAAGGAGCTTTAGGAACCCCTAAAGGAAGTCAATTGCAACCCTAGATTCTTTTTCCAAGAAGATCCCCACTTTCTTCTTCCTTGGATAGGAAATTCACAGCAGTACATAGGGAGAACAAGGTTCATAGAAGGAGGTAAGTGGTGGAGAGTAAATGGATCGTTTGGGTGCTTAGGGATAAGCATATGAAACTTTAAGATAAAGAAAAAGAAAAAGTTGAAGTTCTAGTATTTTTCCAAGTGTCCATGGATTTAAACTATTAAGAATATACAAGCACACACACAAGAAGATCCCCCGTCAACCATATAGACCTGATTATATTTCCTTTGTCGAATTTCCAAGCCAATCAAATAATTCATTAGTTGATAGCTACTAAAGGTAGCTCATCCATGAAGGTGTAAACCCTAAAATACCCTTAAGGAAAACACCTTCAAACCATGGCTCAACTAGGATCCCTATGGATCAAAATACTCAGGAATGATAAGATCACATCTATGGAACATAATGTTTCTGAAAAATTGCAAAGAAAACCCCTCAATTGGGAAAATTGTAGAAAAGTCCAAAATGTACATAAAATTGTGTAACTTGCTCAAACTATGTCCAAATTGGACCAAATTTGAAACTTAAGCTTGTCTTATGATTTAAAAGCATATAAAAAGGTTAGATTAGAGTTATAGGCATTAAATTATGGTAATTAAGATTATTCAACTCATTAAGCAAGTTCAGGGCCTTACAACTATAAACCTCTAACAAGGATTTCACCCCCAAAATCCTACACAAAAAGAGATGGGTATTTTCTAACCATCTCATTCTCTAGTTCCAATGTGGCTTACTCTATGCCACGGTGATGCCACAAAACTTTCACTAGTATTATATCTTTTCTCTTCTGCTTTTTCACCCTTCTATCCAGGATCAACACAAGACCCTCAACATAGGAGATATCCTCATCTAACTCAACCTCTACTGGTTGGTTTGTCTGCTTCGTATCTGGATGGCATTTACTCAACATATAGATGTGAAATATATTATGCAATCTATGGTGCTTTGGTGGTAGTTCCAACTTGTATGCTACCTTTCCAACACGAGCTAGGATAGGGCATGGTCCCAAAAATCTAGGAGCCAAATTACCCTTCTTTCCAAACCTTAGCACACCTTTATAAGGAGAAACCTTAATATATACTCTATATCCCACTTGGAACTCAAGTGGTCTATGTTAGTTATCTGCATAAGATTTCTACCTCTCTTGGGATGCTTTCAACTGTTGTTGTATCACTTTAATTTTTTCTATAGTCTGTTGTACTAGCTCAGGACCCAGAAGTTGACATTCACCTATCTCATACCAGCAAAGAGGAGACTGACATTGTCTCTAATACAGAGCATCATAAGGATCCATATCTATGCTTCTTTGATAGCTATTGTTGTATGCAAACTCTATCAAAGTTAGATGTACATCCCAACTACCAAGAAATTGCAGCACACATGCCCCTAAGAGATCCTCTAAAGTCTAAATAGTCCTTTTAGACTGGCCATCGGTCTGTGGATGAAAAGCTAGGTTGAATCTAAGTTGTGTTTCCCATTGCTGAATGCAGACGCTCCCAAAAATGACTTGTAAATTGTGGACCTCTGTCAGAAACTATAGTAACTGGAATGCCATGCAGACAGACTATCTCATCAACATATACTTGTGCCAATTTATCTACTATAAATTTCATCTTGACTGGCAGAAAATGAGTTGACTTAGTCAATCTATCTACTATCACCCATATGGAATCATGACCATTGGTTGTCCTAGGAAGACCAACCACAAATTCCATAGTAATATGATCCCATTTCCACTATGGTATTGGCAAGGGTTGTAATGTCCCTATAGGATTCTGGTGCTCAACCTTCACCTATTGACAAATTGGACATTTAGCAACAAACTCTGTCACATCACACTTTAGACATGGCCACCCATACATGTATTTCAAGTTTTGGTACATCTTGTTACTTTCAGGATGCATTACATACATGGAGGAGTGAGCCTCCTCAAGTGTCATCTTCCTCAACCCATCAACATCAGGAACTACTGTCCTATTGTGGTAACAAACTGTACCATCATCTGCCTCATGAAAGCCATCATACTTTTCACTACCAATCCCTGATCGGATATTCTGTATCACAATATCATTCTGTTGTGCATCATGAATCTACTGTCTCAAGGTAGGTTTCACTTGTAACTGTGCTAACAATCATGTCAGTAAGGAAACTTCTAGTTGTACATTCATCTGGTGAAGAGACACTAGCATATATCTCTTATGCCACATCAAGAAATTAAATTGTGCATTATCTACTCTTGATAATGAAGATGACTTTCTACTTAATACATCAGCTACCACATTTGCTTTCCCTGGATGGTAGTCTATTGTGCAATCATAATCCTTAATCAGCTCCATCCATCTCCTTTGCCTCATATTCAGCTCCTATTTTGAGAAGATATATTGTAGATTCTTGTGGTCAGTGAAGACCGAACACTTTTCTCCATAAAGATAATGTCTCCAGATATTTAAGGCATGGACTACCACTGCAAGCTCCAAATCATGTGTTGGGTAATTCTCCTCATGTTTCTTAAGATGTCACGAAGCAAAAGAAATCACATTTTTATCCTACATCAACATACATCCCAACCCATTCTTTGAGGCATCACAAAATACAATATAGCCTTTCCCTTGCTCTGGCGGTACTAACACCAATGCACTAGTCAAATTTTCTTTCAACAGCTGGAAAGAACATTGACACTTGTCATTCCAAGCAAAATGTGCATCCTTCCTAGTTAACCTAGTTAGGGGTAACACTATAGAACTAAACTCTTTGATGAACCTCCTGTGGTAGCCTACCAAACTTAGGAAACTGTGGATCCCTGTTGGTTTCTTGGGTTGTTCCCATTCTAGTACAAATTCCACTTTCTTGGGATCAACACACACGCCTTTTGCAGTTATAATATGGCCCAGAAAAGACACTTCAGAATACCAGAATTCACACTTGCTGAACTTAGCATATAGTTGATGCTTCCTCAACAAAGTCAATGCCTGGTGAAGGTGTTGCTCATGATGTTGACTATCCTTAGAGTATATAAGTATATCATCTATGAACACAACCACACACTGATCAAGATAAGGTCTAAACACCCTATTCATCAGATCCAAAAAAGTTGCAGGTGCATTGGTTAGCCCAAATGGCGTAACCATAAACTCATAATGACCATACCTAGTCCTAAAAGTTGACTTGGGTATGTCATCAGCCTTAATTCTCAACTGATGGTAACCTGACCTCAGGTATATCTTTGAAAACATAGTGGCACCTCTCAACTTATCAAAAACATCATAAATCATCGGCAAAGGATACTTATTCTTTATTGTCACCTTGTTCAATTGTTTGTAGTCTATACAATGCCTCATTGAACCATCCTTATTTTTAATAAACAACATGGGAGCACCCTAAGGGGAAGTGCTCAACCTGATAAAACTCTTCTCCAATATTTCTTGTAACTATTTTTTTAACTCCTGCATCTTTGATGACTCCATTTTGTATGCTGATTGTGCAATGGGTTGTGTTCTATGAACAATATTGATCTCAAACTCAATATCACTAGGAGGGGGAATGATAGGAAATTTCTCAGGAAAGACATCCTCAAATTCTCACACCACTGGTACCTCCTAGATACTAGGACCTCTCACCTTGGTATCCACAACATGAGCTAAGAAAGCATCGCATCCTTGTCTCATCAAATGCTCAGTTGTCATAGCTGACATCAAACATGTAGGAAGAATCTTCCTATCACCCTGGAAAATCCATTGTACATCTCCATCATGGAACGTCGCCATCTTAGTACTACAGTCCAAGACTACCTTGTATTTTTCCAAGGTATCCATTCCTAGGATTACATCAAAACCATGCATGTCAAGTGGTAAAAGATCCACTTGAATGTTGTGTCCAAAAAAACAAAGGACGCAAGAAGGGCACACTTTCCACAACTCGAAGGAATCAACCAAAGGAGTCTCAAGCCGTATGCTATTAGATCTAAGACTAACATGTAGATAACAACTACCTATCACCTCTCTGGTGATAAAAGAGTGTGTCGCACCCAGGTCTACTAACACAGATACAAAACAAGAAGTAGACAAATTAGAATGAAATAACTCCATCTGGCATGTCAGACTCGTGGATTCATCACCGCTTTTGGCTGGATCATGGCATAAAACCTAGTTTTTTGCCTGCTACCGTCCATGTCCTCTGCTCGCCTGTCCAGTGGATCCTGTCTGTGATGCTTGACTACATCCTCTACCACTACCAGTATCAAACTGTCATCGTTGTGATCCCTACTAATTCTGCCTTAGCTGTTGAATCACCTCCTCAACCTTCATAGGGCAATTCCATCGAATATGCCATGTCTGTCCACATTGATGACACACTCAGTTATCACTCTATGGTTTAAATGCCCCTGTAATTGAGACTGATGATGAACTGCAAGCTCCTGTCAGTGGAAAATAGTGACCTCTACCCCTACTCGGGGTCCACTATGACAGTGCATATGATCTTTGTTCAGTGAAGGTTGACCTTGGCTGTGAAGGTAGTGGGGAAAACCTTGGCTTCTTAAAGCTTCCAGATGATTTCCCTTGAAACTGTATAGGTCACTTCTTAGCATTAGCTTCACGCTTCTCTATGGCAGACCTCTCAATCCTCCTGACAGATTCCACAAAGGTGAAAAACCTTTCTCTATTTTCTAGGGTTGATGTTGTTGTAGTCAACTTAGTATTTAGGCCCTTTTCTAACCTATAGATCCTTTCTTTGTTAGTGTCTTCCATGTGCGGGAAGAACCTCAAAATCTCCATAAACTTTGACTCATACTCATTAATAGTCATAGCCCCCTGATGAATCTTCTCAAACTGAGATATCTTCTCATCTAGATAGGTCTCGAGAAAATATAAGCTAAAAACTCCCTCCAAAACTCCTCCCATCCTATCATAACTCCTGGCCTTTTGTCCTCTTCTATGGCCCACCAGTGGCCAGCACTACCCTTTCAACAAGTATACCGCATGCTTAACTTTGTCTTCTTTAGTGATGTTTAGGATTTTGAATGCCTTTTCTAGCTCAATCAACTACATGTCAGCGTCTGCTGGATCAGAAGTACCTACATATTCAATTTCCCCAACATGTCTAAGACATTCAAATGTCTTCTTGACACCTTGGGACTCCACATTAGAGGCGGTTGCCCTAGCTTGAGGTGATGGAGCTCTGTTAGCGATATGTGTAATTGTGGCCATCATCTGTCTAAACATAGACTGAAACTCAGGATTGACCATCATTGTCGGGTCTATATGAGGCATTGTAGGCTTCTATGGACATGATTTTTGCACTCTCTCATTGTGTGTCAGCCTCCCAGCACCTCCTCCTGGTGCAACATAGCTACTCTCAACATGTTCTTCATGTCCTCCAAACATATTTGCATAACCATAAACTATGATCAGATAAGTTGGATACATAAGAACAGACTCAAACGTAAGTCATATGTCCCTGTAGACTCAGTAAACCTAGATCTCTAATACCAACTTAACTGTGACACCTCATCACGGTAAATGAGATTACTCAAAATACAAAACACAATCAACTACTAACTAATCACATAGTCAAAAATGTGGAATAATTAAAACCAATTCCAACAATGTAAATAAATTTTAGAACATTTACATAAAGGACCATCATTCCATTCTCATATACTTTAACAAGTATTCACATATGGGTCCAAAGACCTCAATCACATCTTGCATACAACAGATATTTCACATATACATGCCATATATTTACAAGCATTGGCATACTACCAAAATCTTGTATCGATACGAGTATATCATCTCAAAAACACATCCCATACACAGACTTGCGAGTACAGGGACGATAGTAGGACTCTACTACTAACATCTACAACTAACCAACCTTCTGAATCTATTGATCACCATTCTCTTCCACAGTGCGACCTCGACCTTGTTGCCCACAACCACCTAAAAATATGTGGTGACCCACGGGTGAGACCCAATCCCAGCGAGAGATATAACTCTCTCCAACATATATTGATTATAACATATTGATTGACAATAAATGAATTGAGTAGATATAGTAATGAATAAGAAATTTAAGCAGATTGAATACGTTAAGCATACTAAGAAATTAAGCAAATTAACTTGATAAGAAGTATAATTACTCAAAGGTCATATGATATCATCTTGTAAACAATGAGTAGTATAATGAAAAGTTAAAGACTAATCAAATAATGTTAGACATATTTAACCATAGCCAGTATACTACACAGCTTATATCACTTCTTTTATTACATTGCCCTGAGGGATTTGAGGAATACCACTCAAGTCCCAAATGACCACTACTAAGTTGAAATTAGTGCCATACAAGATCTAGGAAGAGTCAGACTCCTAAGATCCTCTCTGCCCCCAGTCAGTACGGGTCCGCCACAACAACACATAAGGTCAAGCTACTAACAGCCTAGTCTGTCCTAGGTACAGGTCATGGCACTAGTAAAAGGAGGAGGGTATGTATTCCCTACCATCCGAGATACAACCACAATTATCCTCCAATCTCATCATATATATATATATATATATATATATATATATATATATATATATATATATATATATATATATATATATATATATATATATATAATCACCGAGACACGACCGCAGCCGTTCTCAAATTAAGGGCTAGGTATGACCACTGTCATCCTCCCTAACACTTGAATTCAAGATGATAAGCACCATGAATACTCATCAGTATGTGCTCCGAGTATCCCTTAGGAATACTCATTTCACTATCTGGCAATTTTAGACACTCAGATAGATCTATGGCACATGGCACTATATGATTAGAGTTTCACTTGATTACTTATGCCAATTGGGTGAATTAAGGCTAAATCATACAAATGGACATGCAAACCCTATTCCATTTCTATCAAGTGTATAAGAATTGCAACTTCATAAGATATAAAACATTTGAGGTATGAATCCTAATCACATTACCACATGCTCCATCCATTGCATTGTAATGAACCACATTACATAATACTATTTCAAGATACCCATTTCATATCAGAAGTTCCTGGGTTTCAACCCTTATTTGAACATGAAGAGGATTTCACCTCAATCAGGGCTCAAACATGCCCAATGGTCATTATGACCACCTCATCAATTCCTACATTATAATCATTGTCTTTCAATGCCTTAAAACAAGTCTCAACGGAACAACAATCACACATGTGACATATAAGATTAGCATAGCACAAACTATGATGCTCAACTATCATCATATTATGGTTTCAACACAAGAAGAGAGTATTTCATAATGGCATGCACAAGGCCAGGCCCAAGAGAAAAGTAAAGGGTTGAGACCCAAGAAGGAAAAGAAGGAAGAAAAAGATGAAAATGCTAGAAAAAGAGACAAATTTCAAATATCCATAACTTTGTTTCAGACCTCTGGTATGGGTAAAATCTTCACCATTAGATCACAAATTAAATCCTCTACTTAATTATCAAAGACTAAAATCAAGATCATCACACTGAGTGGATCTAAAAATTTAAAACTCAATATTTAATTAACTTAACATTATATAAATGAGTTCAAAATTACAAATAGCCAATCATATGTCATCAATTGAGAAAATTGTGAATAAAAAACATCCACTTGATGATTAGTGAGTTAATCAAGTTAAATTGAGTGCACTATGAGTCAAAGTGTCCATAGTTAGAGGAGAGAGAAAATCTAGGATGTTATAGTATCCTTCATGTCATTGCCTTTAAAGCCCTAACTTTCAAGTGTTTTGTGGTCCTAATCACCTCAGGACCTCCCACAGTGGAGATCCTTCATTGACAGTTAGGACCGATGCACAAAACTTTAGAGGATGAGTAGCAGATGTATAGTTAGAGAAATTTTATCTGAGTTTTTAGATGTACTAAAAAATGACAATTATAATAGTAGAAGAGAAATTATAGTAGATAACAGATTAGGGTGCAGCAACGGATCAGGTTTGATGCAACAATTAGATATCATATATTGTAGAAGTACACATGTAGTAGTTGGGGGAAGTAGTTAAAGTAGTTTAACGTTCTAGTAATCTAACAGAGTAGGGGTGTGTCAGAGGAAGGATCCTCTGATCATGAGCAATATGAAAAATAAAGAGAGAGATAGTTGATAATATGGCTTCAGGAGAGACGAAAGGGCCTAGAATATGGTGGGTGTAGTGGGGTATTATATTATGGGTTTAGGGTTCTAGACATAATCTCCTAGAAAGAGGCATCAAATCACCATGATGCGCCACATAGGAGGGTGTGTGGATCAAGGTAGTCCACCACGTGGCACATGGCACATGGCTCTAATATGCCTGGTGTCCCTAGATGATAAAGGTGATTTATTAATTTTCCAATAATTTTGAGAATATTCTACAGAAAATTGGAGAAAACTTGCATAAAAGGATAAGCCGGGATTACCTTTCATATTTTCCTAGAAAAGGTAGTTGAAACAAAGATATATTTTATTTTAGACAATTCAAGTGGGCAATTTGTGAGAAAGAGCTTATTTAAAGCAGATAATTGCACATTTAGTCTGAAAGATGGTTTCTTTGTAGAAGTCCTTGAACTAGGTGAAAGTGAGCAAAAGTGGATGGATAAAATGTGTTGAAAATGTTTGAAAAGGTAGAAAAAGGTATATGTGGAAAATAAGTGGGATGTAGAGAGGACTCCATTAGCCAGAGAATTCGCATTGAATTCTGAACTAATTATCAGTCGAGTTTGTTCTGGGAAACTCGACCGATGAGCAAAAATCAATTTTGCTCAGTGAGTCAGTCGGTCAAGTTTTGTGAGTGTGCAACTCGACTGATTGGTCTCTCCAAAAAAATCCATCACTGAATCGGTCGAGTTTCCAACTTGACTAATAAAAAGCCTATGACAAATTTTCTAAATTGACATTGGAGTAAATAAATGTTGGAATTAAGTGTCCCTAATTTTTTCTCATCTTAGTTACAAGTCATATCATCAATACAAGTGATTACAAAAATCATGTAAGGTCATTTGGAGTGATTTCCCAAAACACATAGTTGCATTGTTTTGACTAGAACTTGAACACGCTAGGGCTTGTGTAATTTGATCCTTTTCATGTACGTAAAGCCTGAAATCAATCTTGAACAAATATATTAGATACATAGGAATGGAATGGTTAAGTCCTTATCAAAATATGGATAATGTAGAACTCTCAAGTCAACAACATGTTCATCATAAAAATAACCATTACACATAAATTATTCATGACCTAGAGAGGGAGAGATGAACTAAGGTAAACTAGAGATTAAGGTTAACAAACTAAGGAAAGAAGGCAAATTACACTAACTAATATATAGAAATTTTAATTAACACTAATCAATCCAAGAGTAATAAGTAATTAACCATAAAAAGGTGATTCACTATCAAAAAGGTAACTACAATAGTGGACTGTTTGGGGTATATATAAACTTCAACCATGTTTAAGGGCCATATTCATGCACATACATCCAACAATTAAGCTATGAAACAAAATAACAAGGAGCAATGTAGATTATGAATCACATCCTATTAGTTGGCCATGGTGACATAGTGGCATAGGTGATCTCTCTTACCTAACAGTAGGGGAAGCATGCACCTAATCTCACTAGTAGAAGCTCCGACAGAAGATCTAAAGACCTAGGTGGTGGAGGATAGCTCAGGCTCAAGCTCCTCATGTGAGCAATTCCTCAGGCAAGCACAGCGAGAGTGAAAGTGGCTAAAGGAAGAGCGGCGGCAGATTGAGCAGTTGGAGTGGGGGGAATCACCAAAGACTTAGGTGGAAATCATGATGAAACAGAGACTGGGAGAAAGTATGTTTCTTGTGGGTGTTATTAAGTTACCCATAGTCAGTGATTGTTTAGAAAACTGACAAGTAAGCACGTAGTCATCGGTTAATCATACAAAATCGACGACCATCTCCTTACCCAACAAAAAATAGACCATAGTTTAGGGCCATAGTCGTCAGTTGAAAGCTAGACTGACGATATAGTTTGGAGATAGTCGTCGGTTTTGTCCACCATAACCGATGAATAATTCCATATCCAAACAAAAAAACTGACCTAGGATTAGGGCCATAGTCATCGGTTGGTAAAAAATCAACAAATAAGTTTAAAGATAGTCATCAGTTACATATGATATAACTGACGACTAGCTACATACCAAAACAAAAAAATTGACCTTGGGTTAGGGGTATAGTCGTTGGTTTATCAAGAAAAAATGACGATGGAGAAGTAATTTGGGGGGAAATATTTTTGTGGGGACATGGTGCGAAAATACCTAGTCGTCAGTTTCTTCAACAAAATCGACGACATCTAGACCGATCACCAATAAAAAAATTGAGTTTCACCAACTAGACTTAGTTGTTGGTTATTTAGTAGACCCAATGACTAATGAGGGGGGATAATTTTTTCCGCAGGGACATGGAGTGAACACTTTGTCATTGGTTATATACAAAACTAATACCCGACTGAAAATTTTGGAGGCAAATCTTTTCCCTAAAAATTGTATTTCGCGGTCAATTTTAGAAATCGGTTTCTATGAAAATAAACTGATGTTAAAATGAAAGTGGTACCCATGTCTTTTCTAAATCGACTAGACTTCACATATGGTGACGATTGGCATGAAAACTGACATTGTTGGTATATTGGTGTCAGTTTTTCTAAGGAACTGACATCAGTGAAAGTGACATTAAATGTCAAATATGTACTTGTGGTTGTCCATGTAGTTGTTTTGTAGAACTTGCTTTTTAATCTAAGGGATCTTCTGGTCACATTTTCCTGCAGTTGCACTCCTCCACTTCAACCATATTATTTTGATCTTGTGTCAAACATCATCTTGAACCTCACCCTCCTTTTCAGTATTAGATCCCAAGTAAAGAAACTTATCACATATTGGTAAATCCATTCCTCTAACTTGACCCCACCATTCACAATTCTAGATTAGCTAAAATTGCAATGCATATATTTAGTTTTGCTTCTACTGATCATAAATCCATTTGATTCCAATGTATTTCTACAAAGTTCAATTTTATCATTCAATATATCTTTTCTTTCACCAATCAACACAATATATCAACAAATAACATGCACCAAGGGATATTATCTTGAACATGCTTTGTCAACTCATCCATAACAAGAAAAAATAGATAGGGGTTGAGTGTCGATCCTTGATGTACCCCAATAGTGATAGGGAAAGTTTGTGTCTCTCCTCTAGGAGTCCTAACATTTGCACTTGAGCCATCATACATGTCTTTAATTAGGTCAATGTATTGGATTGGCACACCCTTTTTATGCAAAACCATGTTGATTCAAATTCAATGTTGACTCAAGGTCAAAATTGACTAAACCCATGTTTTGATGATGACTAACCATTCCACTTATTTGTGTCTAATGATTCTACTTGAGTGATTTTAGATTAGGTATAAAGACACTTCAAATGTCTTAACTTGTGCATATTAACTTGGAGAAAATACAAGTCAAAATCAATGCAAGTGCACTTTTGTAGAATATGATGTATCTCTATTAGAATCATATTGTAAATCACTTGTAATGATTGTATGACTTATAATTAAGATTAGAAAAAATCAAGATCACTTAAATTGAATATTAAAGCACTTTAATGATATTTTCCAAAATTGATCAAATGTTGGTTGATCAGTCGCATTTCCTTCCTAGAAACTCGATTGATGCCTAGGATTGATCTTGGCAAATGTCTAGGATCGGTCGAGTTTACCCCAGGTCAAACTCGAACGAATCTATGCAATGGCAAAATATATTGAAGTGATTGGTTGAGTTTGATCCATGATAAACTCAACTGATGCTTCAAATTTTCTTTGTCTCAAGAATGATGTTACTCGATGACATATGTCTTTAGGTTGATGACTTGAACGAATATGTTTGATAAGACTACATACACTCTTGTTATGTCTTTAGTGAAAATATTACTATGGAATAAAAATAGACAACAATAATACATAAGACTAGAGTGTGTGTTAATTGATGACAGAGTTTCATTAGTCATGATATGTGATATGAAGTCAAGCACACATGTACATATTAGACAACAATGTATCAGATAGACTCACCATGAGAGTGATACATGGACACCATGGAATGGTAGTAAGAATCAACTCTCATAGTGATAATGGTGATTGTGATTCTTAGACCTGAAGTCACTACACTCATCACATGTCATTTGATGTACTTTGACATCATCCATCGAGACTTTGAACAAGAATTGCCATAAACGTGATGATCTGATGCATTGTGACACATGGGGATCGAGTGTGAGTGATGTAGATGTGATTTGTCCATCTGATAGGAGATTGATATCCAGGAGTCTTGATAAGTGAGACTGAGAAATGCATGGCCATACTCATGTGATTTAGTATGTGATATGTGAACGTACATGCATCTCAGATAGTATGCTCTAGTTCAAGGAACATGGATTGAATGTTTAAGAGGATGACGATACCATGCCTTGAGTTTAATTTGGATATCAAATACACATGAATTATAGGATCATGATAACACTGATCACGAATTGCATGTTGAGGTTGTTTTCCAACTTTCTAAATTACTTGGGTAGCAATAATGTGTTGCTAGATAACGCTCATTGCTTGTGATGTCATAAGTTGGTTATGGACATTCACTACTAATGTAATTTTGGACCTACAAGGTCACACACATAGGATGCAATTCGAATAGGAGTTTATTCATGAATGATGTTTAACTTGATTTCTAAAGGTGTTTAGGTATTCAATTAAACAATTGAAGTTTAAAGTTGACTAACTGGACTCTGAACCGACTGATTCAAGTATTGAACTGATCGGTTGGAGTGTTAGGTCATTTCGAATCAACATTGGTTAAACAATGCCTGATCCAGGGCATGAACCAACCGATTCACCTAGTGAACTGATCGACATTGGTCCCAACCGACTGGTTCATATGATGAACCACCCGGTTCAATGGTCAATTCAATTAGACCAAGGATTATTGCCAAAGTCATGTTTTAAATTAATTGTGCATTTAATACCAATGTGATTTAGAATGGGAAACTACATGAACTGATCATTTTATGCACAATTTGACTAGTTGGGCATGCAAATCGACTGGTTCACCATCCCAAGTTTCCAAAAAAATGTGAATTCAGTCTCTTCGACTCCCATACCGACTGGGAATCCTGACCCAACCTCTCCTATAAATAAAGGGATATCGGGGGCTTCCCAGACACAACAATAAGCTCTGACAATTGTTGTCCGCTCTGGTTGTGGCAACCAATGGAGAGCCCGAGCAAGTCCTACCCAAAAAGGGAGGGATAGCAAGGGAGAGACAATTATTGGAGAGTAAATCAATGCTAATACACTGACTTTTGAAGGGACAACTCCTTCCCATTGTCTCTAGTAGCACAATGTGGAGTCCCCGATGGTCTGCATACTCCAGAGGTGAGGAGTTTTTTCTACCATAAGAACATCGTTAGCCGCCATCTGTGATACTAGACTAGGAGGTTCTTGCTGATGACTGTCTGAGTGTTGTTGAAGAAAGAGCATGTTGTTGCCTGATGAAGAAGCTCATTGTTGCTTAAAGAAGAAGCATGATACTGCATCAAGAGTTGTCACTAGACTTGCTTTAGGTACATGTATAACTCTTGTTACCTTCCTTCCTAGATACATTGTTGTTGATGCAATCTGCTAGTTAGATAAGCATGCTTTAGATTTTTATTCCTGCATCCTTATATGTTGTCTCAATTTCCTTACAGTGATATCAGAGCCACATCAATTTATGGTGTATGGAGATTTAAATCGATATGATCGGATTTCATTTTATTGAATATGATGTGAATATGAAATTGATTAATGTGCACATCTGATTAATTTCCACATACGATTCATAAATTAATATATATGATATGATATATATGCAATTCACACGTGTCGCCCTAAAAGTAAGTTTTGATGGTGGATGTTAGCATGGTTATGGACAATGGTCGTAGATATTTGTGTGCATAGTTGTGGTTGTTTATTCCGATTTATATTTCTATTTGCATACCAAGCATCTCTCCTCCTTTCCAAATGTAAATTAATGATCTTCTTCCTATTTGCCCTTGAATGTAACTCGAGGTTTCCCTTTTTACAATGTAATATGAAATAGGATAGTTTTAATTGATGTTTCATCGTGTGAAGATGTTCTGTACCTAAAAAACCGACCGACTCATGAGACAAACTGATTGATTGGAGGATCGAGGAGGCCAGACAATAGGAGAAGATGAATTGATCTATTGGTGGTCCAACCG
Source organism: Alisma plantago-aquatica (assembly GCA_963693085.1). Taxonomy (NCBI): domain Eukaryota; kingdom Viridiplantae; phylum Streptophyta; class Magnoliopsida; order Alismatales; family Alismataceae; genus Alisma; species Alisma plantago-aquatica. The sequence goes on along the minus strand of OY856410.1, from coordinate 941,045,133 downwards.
ATCGGCTGGAGACGTTCAGACGTCGGTTGAACCTGAGACCAGATGAGCATTTCAAGAGCCCAACTGAGCGACCAGGAGGTGAGGAAGTTGGTTCAAGTGTTGAACTGATCAACCTAGATAGGTCCAAGCATGTATCTTCACCAACAATAGGTTGTTGTATGTGATGTAGATCTTAGGTGGTAGTAATTCCTTATGGATCCAAGAAATTATAATATTATGGCCATAAACATCGCTTATGTTTATAATTGCATGTTTTTGTTGTGGTTATAGCATGTATATGATACATACTATAAGTATGTGGTGATTCAATATAAGTATGTATTTATATAAAATCCCTCAATCAGACATATAATGTCTAAGATGCTTTCCATTAGAAACACACATGAAAAGTTTGATTGACTAAGAATGGGCACCCCAAGGATGGTGCGCTACCTATCTCATGGAAGTGTGAAGGTAGTCATGTGGGTCTGCCAAGCGGGGTGCATTACTATCGTGTTGGCCTTTGGATTAGGCTTATCTAGGTGTCCTTAATGAGATTAAGCACCTAGAAGTACATAGATGGACTATGGCAAAGAGTTGTGCATGTCATCTATCCAAGAATTGCATGAGTGGCAAAAGTCGCCTACCTTAGTAATTGGTTATGGATACTGGCGTTGGTTGGGCAATAATTCAATTATTTTGGGTATTGGCTCACTAGAAGATCGTGCATTGTAATCTTATGAATTGATACATGAGGGTTATAAATTTGAATAAAAATAGTGGGAGAGATAATTAACTAAAGCCTAATTAATATCATTAACTTATCAAATCAAATCAAAAGTGTTTTGATAAAATTTGCAAAATTTCTTTTGTAGAAAAACAAAAATACACTATAATTTTGATTGGACCTTGAGTAGGACAAATTAAATAAGATTTACTTCCACATCTGGTTTAGGACTTTGACAAGAGTTTTCACCAATGAGCAAAAGCTCTATGTTCTTGAAAGACCAGTGCCATAGGAACCCACTCCAAATGCACCTAATGCTGAAATGGATGCTTACTTGAAGCATGTCAATGATGCCACAGATATCCAAAAACCTTATATTGAGCTGTATGAACTACGAGTGCATGAAAAACATAGATATTCTTGAGATGGTAATACATCTTAAGAATCATGTAAAGCGAGAAAGGAATAATGTCTCCAAAGTGTTATCTAAGTGCAAACTAATAGTGGGAGATCTAGTAGAACCCCATGCGGTCAATATGATTGGGCATGTGGAGAGACTAGAATTTCTTTTAGGTCAAGAACTGGCTACGAATATGATTCTACAATTGTTTCTTGAATCATATAGCCAGTTTATCAAGTGCTATCACTTGAGTAACTTGGCCAGATTGTTGGTAGAGTTGCTTGGCATGTTGATGAATGATGAAGCACAAACTAAAGAAGGACAAACCTGTGATGGTGATCAGTGTATGTGGGTCCAAGGGCAAAGGCAAGGCCAAGAAGAGTTTTGAGGCTAAGCTGAAGTTCAAGTCTTCAACACTCAAGACTAGGAGAAGGGTAAGTGCAAAAGGAATCCATCCTTTTCACTTAAATGATTAAAGAAGGAAAGTGACACCATTGTCACCTATCTAGACACTAGAAATAGAAATGACCTCTTTATATAGAGGATCTCAGGAAGAAGAAGGAGATAGAGATCTCCACTTCAGGACTTGAGAAGAAGTAAGCTATAATTGTGCAGAGCAAGAGTTGCTACCACTATAGTTGGAAGTTGTCATTCATGGGCATGTTATAGAATTAATTAATTGCTATTATGTACTTGCCATTAATGAAAACATCATGTATCTTGTAAGTCAAGATAAGATCTTTTATGTCAATGCTCTTTTTTATCATAATATACATTTGATAATTGAAGAGACAAATGTGTATGACATATATATAGAATGACTTGATGACTCAAACAATGAATGCCTATAACATTGTCATCTAAAGTGCGTAAATGAGAAATGCATTTTTAGAATCCATAATGATGGATATCTAGACTCTTTTTTGTTATTGAACCAATAGATACATGCAAGTCTTATTTATTGAACAATATGATAGAAGCATCTTCACTAGATGTAGTGGGAGAACAACTATTCTATTAGGGCTCATACATAATAATTTATATAGACCTTTTAGAATAAATGCTAGATGTGGTTAATAGTACCTCATTATATTTAATGATGATCTCAATAGATATGGTAATTTGTATTAAATGAAATCTAGGTATGGATCTCTTGAAGTGTTCAAGGAGACCATGAATGAAGTACGTAACTGACTTGCTGACATTATTAAGACACTTCAATATAATCAATGTTGAAATATTTTAAACCAAGAGTTTGAGGACCTTCTAGGAAATCATGATAATGTATCATGATGAACTCCGCCTAAAACATTATGATATATCAAAAATAAGGAACCACGCCATGTTAGTCATGGTGTGATTATCCATAAAACTAGGTAATCTCAAATAACCTTTTTTGGCGCATACTTTACACTAAAACAATGTACCGTATAAAATGGTTTAAAAGACACCATATGAGATATGGTATGGGGAGTGTCCCAATCTGTCTTTTATATTGATTAGGGATGAATGCTTATATGAGAAAATAGTTTCTTGAAATGCTTTTTCAACAAAACACATAAATGTTATTTTGTTGATAATACTTTTATATTCCAATCTGACAACAAAAGTGTTTTGTTTCCAGGATGACTATATTCCTAAAGGGAATCACATTCCACATGAATCAGTGGGAGAAAAGTAGAACTCAAAAAGTTTGGGACAAATAAGAAAACATTGAACCTAAAGGGGTACAATGGGAACAATGAGAATCATAAATTGTTGTGAAACCTCAAGTTCCTTATGTAACACAATACCTCATAATTCTAGTAGAACACACCTTGTTTGAAAGATTATGATATCTTATAACTTAGTAAGGTGGTGAGTTGATCATAAGTTGATGAGTCAACAATGTACCGAGATGCTATTGAAGGATAAAAGTCTGAGAAATGGCTTGAGGCCATGGGATCAAAGATGGACTCCATCTAAACCAACAAGGTATGATCTTGGTGGATCCACCTGAAGGGATAAGACCCATAGGGTGCATTTGGGCCTTCGAGAAAAGATGGACATGGATGGTAGTGTACGTACCTATAATGGTAGATTGGTTGCAAAGAGTTTCAACCAAGTTCAAGGTGTTAAACATGATGAAGTCATTCACCAATCACCATGGTTAAATCTACCGGTATCATGCTTGCTATAGCAACTGAATGTCACTATGAGATTTGGCAAAATGTATGACAAAACCTCATTCCTTAACTGGAATATTGTACATGATGTGTATGTGACAACCTAAAGGTTTTATAAATCAATTGATGCAAATAACTTCTTTTAACTACAAAGGTCAATATTTGGATTTAAGCAAGCATCTCAGAGCTAGAATCTTTGATCTGACAAGATAGTCAAAGAGTCTGACTTGAGTCAAAATCAAGATGGAATATGTAATTACAATAATTTAGTGGGAGCATATTTATATTCCACATAATGATGGGAAATAAGGTCCTTATCCTATAAATATTAAAACATGGCTATGAAAGTACCTTCTCCATGAAGGGTTTAGGTGAAGCATCCTATGTGATAGGAATTGAGATATATAGAGATAGATTTGGAAAGCTTATCAACCTAAGAAAGAGAACATACATTGGCAAGATGATGAAGAGGTTCAACATACATGACTCAATGAGAGAAAATTTGTCCATGATTCCATGGAGTTAGTCTCTCAAGAGCCCAGTGTCCCAGTTCTTGTAAAGAATGGGAAAATAAGAGTAAGATGCCATATGCACTCATAATTGGATCCATAATGTATGTAGTGTTATGTACTTATCATGTTATCTCATATGTATTGTACATTATGAGAGAATATCCAGTTATCTCGTATGTATTGGACATGATGAGTGGATATATATACTCATCCAATTATCTTGAATGTATTACAATATGACGATTGGATATCTATCAGATCCCAGTAAGAGTCATTGGATTGCCATAAAGAACATTATTAAGTACTTGAGAAGCACTAAAAGGATCTGTTAATTGGTTATGGTAATGATAAATCATTGGGTGTAAAGAGTTACGTCGATGCAAGCTTCCAAAATGACAAATAAAATTAATGATCACAATCTAAATTTGTGTTTGACCTTAAAACTAGAACTGTAAGCTAGAAAAGTTCTGAGTAGGAGACAATTATGGAATCTACAATAGAAGTTGATTATCTTGGTGTTATGAGAATAGTTTAGGAGACTATATGGATCTAGAAGTTCATATAGATAAACTTGTGGGAGGTTCCAACCATTGATGGAACAGTAGAAATATTGTGACAATAATAGAGCTACTAGATAGGATGATAATCTCATATAGCAGACTATGACACTTCCATCTCTTATGAGAAATCGTACATCAAGGAGTTGTAAAACTTGCAAAACATTGACTAGAAGCAAATGTTGCTAACCCGTTGTTAAAGCGCTTGTGCAACATAAACATGATGGTCATGTTAAGATCACTTGGAATAAGATTTGTGGGTGCTTAGCTCTAAGTGTAAGTGGAAGTCTATTGGTATGTATGCCCAGAGAGCCAATCATATGATGATTGGAATGTGGCATTAGATATATGATTTGATAATAATAAAGGTAATTTTATTTATTATGTCTATCTCAATCATGATATGGTGACCCATACATAGTAAATGTCTAAAGAATGATGTTACTGGATGACATATGTCTTCAGGTTGATGACATGAATGATGAGATCATATGTATGATGAGAATACATATTTTCTTGTTATGCCCTTATTTGAATAGTACTGTGGAAGCAAAATAGACAACAATAATACATAAGACTAGAGTGTGTGTTAAATGATGATAGAGTCTCATCAGTCATGATATATGATATCAAGTCAAGCACACATGTATGTGCTAGAGAACACTGTATCGAATAGACCCACCATGAGAGCAATACATGGATGCCAAGGAACAGTAGTCAGAATCAACTCTCATAGTGATAGTGGTGAATGTGGTTCTTAGACCTAAAGTCACTACATCATCACATGTCTTTCAGTGTACTTTGACATCAATTACAATGACCATGAATAAGGGTTTCCATAAAGGTGATGCTCGGATGCATTGTGACTCATGGGGATTGAGTGTGAGTGATGTAGATGGTATTTGTCCCTCCTACAGAAGATTGATGTCTTGACCTCATCATAAGAGAGATTAAGAAATGTATGTCCATACTCATGTGATTCAATATGTGATATGTGAACTCATGTGCATCACAGACAGATTGCTCTAGTTCAAGGAATATGGATTAAACATTGAAGAGGATGATGATTCCATACCTCAAGATCAATATAGATATCATAGACAAAGGAACTATACGATCATGATAACACTGATCATAGATTGTAGGTTGAAGTTGTTCTCCAACTTTCCGAATTACTTGGATAGCAATGATGCATTTCTAGATATCGTTCATTGCTTGTGATGTCATAAGTTGGTTATGGACATTCACTACCAATGTAATTTTGGACCTATAGGGTCACACGCATAGGATGCACTTGGAATAGGAGTTTATTCATGAATGATGTTTAATACTAAAGGTGTTTAGGTATTCAATTAAACAACTGAGGTTCAAAGTTGACTGATTGGACTCTGAACTGACCAAGTGTTAAACCGATTGGTTGGAGTGTCAAGTCAAATAGAATCAACATTGATTGAACAATGCCTGAACCAGGGCATGAACTGATCGGTTCATGGTCCCAACCAATCAATTCATATGATGAACCATATGGTTCAATGGTCAATTTGATTGGATCAAGGATTACTGTTGGTATCATGTTTTGCATTAATCATGCATTGAATACTAATGTGATTCAGATCAGGAAACTGCATGAACTGATTGGTTTATGCATGAACTGACTGGTTGGGCATGCGAATCGACCGCTTCTCCATCTGAAGTTTCTAAAAGAATTTGTGAGTTTAGTCTCTTCAACTCCCATACCGACTGGTAGTCCTATAAATGGATCAAATACGGAGTGGATATTTCTATATCCAATATCTAAATCTGATTTTTTTATCTGATATTTGATCTGATATCTATTGGATATCATATGTTAACATCTGAATCCGATCTGAGCGGATAATATCCAAATTCAGAGAAATATCTGATCCGTCTGAGTGGATAATATCTGAATTCAGAGAAATATCCGATCCAAACCTAAAATCATACATTTAATATTAATAAATATATTATATACAAAATATTGATATTACGTTAAGTATATATTGTAAGGCCCCTAAACTTGCTTAATGAGTTGAATAAGCTAAATTATTATACTTGAATTCATATAACCCTAATATAATCTTGTTATATGCTTTGAAATCATAAGACAAGCTTAAGTTTCAAATTTGGTCCAATTTGGACACTTTTTGAGCAAGTTATGCAATTTTATGCACATTTTGGACTTTTCTACAATTTACCCAATTGAGAGGTTTTCTTTGTAATTTGTCATTTGCATTATGTTTCTTGGATATTCTCTCATCATTATTTATCTTGTTGAGCCATGGGGTTCCTATTTAAACCTTGTCTTGAAGGTGTTTTCCTCAAGGGTATTTTAGGGTTTACCCCTTCATGGATGAGCTACCTTTAGTAGCTATCGACTAATGAATTATTTGTTTTGCTTGGAAATTCAAGAAATGAGGGATAAGCATGTCTCTATGGACGGTGTGGGAGCTTCTTGTGTGTGTGCTTGTATATTCTTAATAGTTTAAGTCCATGGACACTTGGAAAGATACTAGAACTTCAACTATTTCTTTTTCTTTTTCTTTATCTTAAAGTTTTGTATACTTATCCCTAAGCACCCAAACGAGCCATTTTCTCTCCATCACTTCCCTCCTTCTATAAACCTCATTCTCCCTTTGTGCTGCTGCAAATTTCCTATCCAAGGAAGAAGAAATTGGGAATCTTCTTAGAAAAAGAATCTAGGGTTGCAATTGACTTCCTTTTAGGGTTTGAAAAGCTTCCTTCTAGTGCTTTTGACCTAAAAGAGTAAGAATCCCCTTCTTTTCTCCATTTATTTCTTTGGTATCCTTCCTCCTACCTTTGTACTAGTCAGAACCTTGCTGTTCCATGGTATAAATTGCTCTAAAGCTCTAAAACTCTACCTTTCTTACTCCTTATGCTTAGGGTTTGCTCATTTGATGAAGAAAGGTGCTAGATGGACGAGATCACAACTTATGCTTAGATTTCCTACCCTATCTGCTCTATTTTTCTTCTATTTGGGATTTCATATTCTCATTAGAGTCATGTTTTATAACTTGCTCCAGGTTTACTGCTTACCGTAAGCTTTCTAACTCATGTTCTTGCTTGAAAATGATGATCCATGCACTAAAAAGCTATGCTTGACATGGTTTTTTATTTTTATAATATTCCCTATTCTAATTTCAGTTATAGATGAACATGTGATCATTTGTACATTATTCCTAAGGTATAATATGACTTGTATTAGGTTGGTTTGACAACCTATGGTTCTAAGCACCTATCAACCAATGGTCAATTTTTGGATTCTAAGTTGATTTCTTCTAAAAACCCATGATCCGATGATGGTACCATTGCAACAACCCTATGGTGTTGTCTTCATGACAACTGATGGTCGGGATTAAAGGTGTTAGATGATGGTAACAACATATGGTCACCCCCTTAGGTTAGGTTTTGGATCAATTAGAAGTTTAATGATCAACCATTAAGTACCCTACTGATGTTATCAATCAATGATGAAATTAGCTTAATATTTGATGCTGATTAATGAATATAGTGCTGATCTAACAACCTATGGTGACTTAATGGTTACCAATGATGGTGGATATGGTCTCCAAAACCTATGGTGAGTTAATCATATAGTTGTATCATCAATTAAGCCTTAGACCAATGGTTTCTTGGGTCACTTGATGCAATGGTCAGACCTATACTGTAATTGATGGTTTTAATATATTAACTTGATCCAATGGTCAAGATCTAATGTTTATTCCTCCAATAAAGTAGAATGATGGCTAATGTAATATGTTGGTCCTAATAATATGATTTAGATGGCTTCCTTTATATGATCAACTTAAGGAGCTTACTTGTTGACAATGGATGGCTTGTTTTAAATGAACAATTGATTGTGGGTTTTACCCTACTCTCAATGGAACTTTTTGTGTTATTAATCAAGGGATGTCTAGGGTTATATGGTGGCTCTTTCTAGAGAATAAATCAAGGACTTCATAGGTGGTTTATCCAAGGTGTTTACTTATGTAAACAACCAATGGTCTTACCTTTTAAACATCCAATGGTTCTGGGTGACATTGTGGTATGGTGATATGGGTTGAATGATGATGGAACAAATGGAGGGTTACCCTTAATAAGGTATTCTTACCTATTAACTCATATGAATAGAAGGGATGATAATCATACTGTGTTGATATGTAACCCTAATGAGGTATAGCTTGTTATACCTAGCTTTAAAATAACTAAATGATGGTAATTGGGTACGAATAGTCCTTGAATGACTAATACAATCATGGAGTACTCTGTTACTGTTGTTGAAACCCTAGTATGCTACAAACCGATGGTTACACCTTGATTTATGTGTGGGTTCATACTTGAGAAAATTATAAAATGTGATGGTGATGCTTCACCTTATGCATCCATGATCTAATGGGGATGTTGTGAGTTAGGGTTTGGGTATGAGTGTTGATTAGTAACATTAATATAATTTATCTTGTGAACCTAACTCTAATGCAAATAGATAAAGATGAGTATTAATGTTTAACCTTCTTATATGATGGCATGATGGTGAAATAAACTCCTTAATATGATCATAACCTTAATGTGTTAATTGGTGGTTATCATAGCCACATGGTCGATACTTTCTTATGCTAAACATGTACATTATGAATATGATGAGCATTAATCATATCTAGATTCCTTGCATGCTGATGTAATAAAGGAATGTTCTTAATGTTAATATAACCCTGCTATGATTGTTTATGAATATCTCCAAGCTCATTAATGCAATATTGCGTTGATCTTGGTATTATATGTAAGTGATGTTGTTGAGCCTTATTATAAGGAATTCAAAGATAATAATGATCTTGTAGGGAATAGTATGACGGTCTTAATGACCTTTGGGCATGGTTGAGCCCTGAATGAGGTGTAATCCTCTTGTGTTGATAAGGGTTGATACCATGTGATATTGTGAAAAGGATTTATGTCATGTGATAGTATGATGGTCTTAATGACCTTTGGGCATGGTTGAGCCCTGAATGAGGTGTAATCTTCTTGTGTTGATAAGTGTTGATACCTTGTGATATTGTGAAAAGGATTTATATCTTGTGATAGTATGATGACTAGTGTGGTCTCATGAATGGCAAGTGAATAGTATCATGTGATGATGAGATTTGAAATTATGTTTCACATGTTTTATATATTTTAAAAGTTGTGATATTTATATGCTTGCTAGAAGTGAATTAGGGTTTGTATGTACACTTTTTTGATGCATCCTTAATTCACCCAATTGTCATAACTAATCAAGTGAAACTCTAATCATGTAGTGCCCTATGCCATAGATCCATCTGAGTGTCAAAACTTGCCAGATCGTGAAACGAGTATTCTTAAGGGAAACTCGGAGCGCATATTGTTGAGTATGTGGGGGTGGCAAGTTGAGGATATATCCTTGTCATCCACAATGTAGGTTGTGGGGGATGGCTATGGTCATGCCTCATACATATTATGTGATTGAGAACGACTGTGGTCATGTCTTAGTGATTATATATGTGATAAGATTGGAGGACAACTTTTGTTGTACCTTGGATGGTAGGGTATGTGTACCCACCTCCTTTCACTAGTGTCGTGACCTGTACCAAGGACGGGCTAGGCTATTAGCAGCTTGACCTTATGTGTCATTTTGGCGGACTCGTACTGATCGGGGGTGGAGAAGATCTTAGGCGTTCAGCTCTTCCTAGATCTTGTATGGCACTGATTTCGACTTAGCAGTTGTCAGTTGGATTTTTCGTGGTATCCTCAATTTCCTCAGGGCATAATAAAAGATGTAAGACAGTTGTGTAGCATATATATTTAGGGTTATACACAACACTTCATATTAGATGATAACCCTTGTTTGCTTTCTTTTCACTGAGATCATGTATAGTACAATAAGAGATAATAGATATACTTATGTTTTAGTTATGCTCATGTTGTAAACATACTTATGTTGTCAAATATGCTGACATTGATGGTTAAGATGTTGCTGCTATCTATGTTTAATATTTCTAGCCATGTCTATGTAATTAGAAATGCTTAAACTGCTAATCATGCCTATGTAGTTCATTGTGTTATAATGTTAGTTCTACTTATGATATAGATCTGCTCCCTTTATTTGAGATGCCAATATTAATAGCCATGTTATGTTACTAGACATATTCATGACGTCAGAGATGCTTATGCTACTAGATTCCTTGTGTTGTTAGTAGGGAATATGATGATAGTCAGATCAATGATGATGATTGTTATTAGATGAAATTTGATGATATTTGAGTAGATATCTATCCAAAGAAATGGATTTATTTGTTACCTATATATGCATTGATGATCATACTTGTTGCTAAGATTATTTGCTTAATTTGTTTAGTATACTTAAATTGTTCAATATGTTAAATTGATTATTAAATACTCCAACTTCTTAGTTATCTACTATTGAAAATGTTGTAATCAATAACAGTTGTTGGAGGTTATATCTCTTACTGGGACACGGGTCTCACCCTTGTGGTTTGCCACTTCTTTTTAGGTAATCAGAAGTGACAAAAACAAACATGTGGCAGCAAAGAGGAGCTATAGTAATGAATCTTTGAGAAAGTTGATTAGATGTCTAGTATGTCTTAGAGTCGTCCCTGTACTCTCAGGTCTGGGTTGGGAAAAATTGTATATGGTGTTTCAAACGAATCAGACTTTTATTAGCATATTAATGCTTGTTTGTGTGGCATATATGAATATTATTCTCCTGTGTATATATGTTGTGGCTAAGGCAATAGAACAATTTGTATTAGATTCTTGGCATAGTATGGATATAAGAAAGATGTTGGGCTCTTGTGAAAATGTTTCTGAGCGGGTGCTGACATTGAAATTGGTTTTAATTTACCCATTGTTTGGGTATGTGATTAATTAGTAATTAATTGTGTTTTCTATTTTGAGTAATCTCATTTAGTATAATGGGTTCTCAGAAGTTGGTATCATAGCTTTAGGTTCATCAAGTCTACAGGGACACTAAGACTTAGGACTAGCATGAGGTCAAAATTAGGAATATGACATAAAAATATGGTGCATACTGCCTAATATCAGTATTTGGGTGCCCTGGCCAGGTATTCAATTATTAAAGAAAGGTAAGTATGGAACTCTTAGATTGTTATCTTTCTGATTACGCTGATCAAGTAGTCATTTTGAGACAATCTAAAGAGCATAATGAATAAGAAATCATGGTGTGAATATCTCAATCCTACCTTAAAGAAGATGAGAATTGCATCATAATCTATCAAAACTTGAATGTTTGGTAGCAAAAGAGAAAGACACAACACCAAGAAATCTAAATCTGAATACAAATAAGAAAAAGAGAAGTTCTTGAAGATGTGATTCAAGAAGAGAATGAAGTATAAGATAGATAAGTCTATGCTTATAAAGTGATTCAACGTATGAAACTCACATAAGATGGAGAGAATTCCTATGATAAGTATAAAATGAGAAGATGAATGGGAACAATGACAAAGGAATAAGGTGGAACCAGAGTTAATCTCATACCAACCTATGTATGTAAGAAAGTGTTAATGTAAAATAAGCATGGCGTTTGAAAGAAATTAAGGCAGATGATGGATGTTTAATGAAGAAAATGTGGAATATGACGATTTACCTGTTGATAAGTGGTTGAAAAACAAAATAAAATAAGAGAACATACCCAAGTGTGATAAATAGTCATCAAGGAAGGAGTAATGAGATATGTTAATCATGATGATTCCTATGCTAATGACAAAGAACCTAAAATGAAAAGGGTAAAATGATACATAAGAAGTTGTAACTTGCATAATGAAAATATAATTGGTTATCTTTTTGTTAGTGACCCTTGAACAATGTTGCTATGATGTGGGAAGTGTGCTTCCCTTTGTGTCTATATTTTCTAGGGCACAACTTTCAAGTGGATCATTGCCAATTTGTATGTGAGAATTCATTGTAAACATGAGGGTAAATAGCTTATTATAGCATAAGGTTATTTGGACTATGGTTCCAAGATCATAAAGTTTGTGATGAGTTTGCTTTTTAGCCTTCCAATAATTAGAAAGACTCCTCTTATATGTCTTGATATTTGTTATGTTGGTAAAACTAGATGAGATAAGGACGTGAGTTCCTTATAACACATGAGGTGGATACCAAGGTAATTAATCCTAGTATCCAAGATGTATCAATAGTATGGGAAGTATGTGAAGGTCGGAGATGTTTATTAAATGAACATTTCAAGTGTTCCTCTCCCTTAGAGAGAGAGAGAGTTGATGATGACCCTATAAATGTTGTTTGGAAGGAAAAAAAAAGTGATTCTATAATGTTGTGTATGGTTTAGTGATAGTTGGGCAAGACCACTATCAAGGATAGATGATTTTTTGGTTAATAGATATGTGATATCGTGTTCCTTTAAGATAAACCTATGATCAAATATCAATGCATAAGAGTTATATTGGATGACATAATTCACCTGACAATGATGAGTTTAGAGTTATGTCCTTTAGACTAACCAATGTACAAATAGAATGTATGAATAGGAGGAATAGAGTGTTCCAGTCATGTCATACAAGTTATATCAAGCTTTGAATGATGACATGCCAAAGTATTTCAAATATGGTAAAAAATATGATCAATATTTCTTCAAAAACCTTAGGGTTGCCGAAGCAGCAATAGCTATGAGACAAGTTGAACAAGAGTGAGATGGGGTTGATTAAATGTCTTTATGGGATCATGATGTGTCTTCTAAGTAGGTTGTGTAAATCCTGGTAAGGTAAAGATAGTGTTGTTGTTTCACCCCTAACAAGGTTGACTAGGAATGATGTTTCCTTGTATGGAATGACAGGTGCCAATGTCAGCATTTCTTTTGATGCTGAAAAAGAATTGACAAGTGTTCCAATATCAGTGTATCTAGAAAAAAAATATGGATACATTGCCTTTTTTATGCTTCAAGGAATGGTATGGGACACATGCCATGATTAGTAAAAAGATAACAAGTATGAATTTTGAGTAATGTGTTGGTACAATAGATATAATTTTAGGATGATAGCTAGAATTTAAAGTTCAACATTACTACTAGAGTTGTACAGATGACACAACAAGTTTCTACATTCCATATTGTGAATGTCTTCTTAGGTGGGGGTTTTCGTGTTGATCCAAGATGAGATATGTAATTATGTGACATCACCTTGATATTCAAGTAACCATGTGAAGGTAATAGGATGAGGTGTAAAGGAAGTACCCATCATTATTTTCCTTGGAATTTGGGGGTGAAATCTCTGTTAGGGGTTTATAGTTGTAAGGCCCCTAAACTTGCTTAATGAGTTGAATAAGATAAATTATCATAAATGAATTCATATAACCCTAATATAACCTTGTAATATGCTTTGAAATTATAAGACAAGCTCAAGTTTCAAATTTGGTCTGATTTGGACAATGTTTGAACAAGTTATGCAATTTTATGCACATTTTGGACTTTTTTGCAATTTACCCAATTGTGAGGTTTTCTTTGAAATTTGTCACTTGCATTATGTTCCTTGAATATTATTTTATCATTATTGATATTTTTGATCCATGAGGTGCCTATTTAAACCTTATCTTGAAGGTGTTTTTCTCAAGGGTATTTTAGGGTTTACCCCTTCATGCCATTCAATGTATTTTGACATCCTTGTTGGGTGCAGGTGCATCTCCCGAAGTTGATAAGAGCATTATCTCATGAATTCATGGGCTAAGGAGAGAGAAAGAGATAGATGTGAGAAGATCACAAGTACAACTAATCTAGTTTCCTATTCGGATTGGAGGTAGGAGATAAAGGAGGAGTTGTTGATCTCAGATCCAACAGTCAAGATGAGCATGACACATCAAGAGGGGTGTGGTTTATCACAATAAAGGCAAAAGCATTTAACTAGTTTCCAATTGAAGAAAATGTATATTTATTACAATTAGGCCCCTCAATTTTTTCAAATCTCTATAGGCTACTAAGAGAAAACATTGGCTATGAAATTTACAAGAAAACTCATTAGCAACTTACCCAACTTATATCTAATTTTTAGGATAACTCTTGTGCACGAAATTTTCCCTTTAAGTATATCCTTAAAACAATTACTTTGATCACATGGAAATTCATTTTATTCTAAAATTTGGGACTTATCTTGGTTTCCTCATTAGATTTATCTATTTCAAAATGCAGATTGAATTATCCTGATTTGGTGCCCTAAACTTGCATTACAATTCAGGGTCATATAATTACTCCATTAATTATCTAAATCACACATTATCTTATAATATTTTTATAAACTCAATTATCATTCCATATTTCAATTATCTTACAACTCATAAAGCCATTTCCCTTTATTTATGCACAAAATCTCTTATTTAATAAACTTGTACCACAAGCACCTATTTGCAAAGCACATAGTCTCACAGGCCTTACTTGGGCCATTGGTTGAATCCATACCACAAAGATAACATTATTATTCTATCAATTATGATTAAATATTTTGCTTATCAGATCGAGTCTTATATTCATAGAATTCAATTTACCAAATTTGAGGGTTTTACGGATACCCTTCATCCATCTATCGAATCTCCCCTCTATACCCACCTATCGAGTTATCTAGCCACCATATTGAGGTACACTTCATATCTAGCCATCAAGGGAACCCTAGAAATCTAAGATATTGAGGTAGGGAAGTCCAAACCATTGAGATACAAGTATAAAGACTCGATATTTGTGATCAAAATTTTACAAAATATATAAACAAATCTAGTTACAATCATGTTTTACATCTGAAAATTCACTAAAACCTATACAAAAGGACTATAAAATTAAAATATATATGAGTCCTATCTACTCTTCAACATAGGATAACTTTACACATCTCTTCTAGGTCTTCTTAGTACCACTTGTCCATGAATTCTCATGGGGAATGGATCCACACATGGACCAAAATAAAGGTTGGGTCAGAAAGATCAGTACTAAACCTTTACCATTGAGCTATTTAAATGAATACAAACAAGAGGAGATTCAAAGTACTTAAAAATTAGGAAGGACTATTTGGTGGACTAAAGTCAACAAATTAAGGATTTCAAGGATGCACAAAGTAGAATTCACAAAAGTATCAATATGTCAAATTTACAATATTTTTCATAAAACAAGATGTACTCAAGAGTATAAAGTTTCCAAGTATCAAAATATCCAAATATTTAACATTCAATGACTTCTCCATTGGCACATGAAATCGAATATAGGTGCCTAGTGTTCTCCCCTTTATGAGAGAATGACACTTTTTCTTGTGGGGGTGTCCAGTACTAGAAATCATCCATCATTCACTACGCAAGTATGGGGAATATGAACCACCAAATCTAGTGAGTTGTCCCCATGCCAAAATCAACAATTATTTCAATCATTCAACAATGGCCAATATTCAATTTAGTTGTGTTGATATTCAAAAGGAGATACAAGGCTAATAAATAGACTCAAGTTCACCACTTATATAAATGTAATTCAAAAGGGATCGAATAGAAATATAATTGAAATATACAATTGATACATTTATATCAAGAAAGAGTCCCAATTTTCATAATTAAGATTTAAATAGCTCTAAGAGTTTAGGATAAGATATATCTACAATTTGGAACAATATGGTTACTATTGGCTTAAAATCATTTGGTATCCAATTTTATTTTATTATTAGTGAATAAGTTTTCCCACCTAGGGGTGTTATTCTTATATTTCATTGTTCTCATTTCTAGGGTTTCTAACTAGGTTATCTATATAATCAATATTACATGTTCAGTTGTTTTATTCTATTTCCTCTAGTTTAGATCATTATATTTAGTTACCAGGCTTGAAGATGTACATTAATTGATATTCACTTACTAAGAATATGTAGGGTATAAATTCAAGATACCTTAATTTACACTAGTTATATACTTAAATCTTGATTATGTACTATTAGAATCTAGATGAACGATCAAAATATGTGATTTTTCTAAAAATGTATATGTACAATGTATATATATAATTCCATATATATATATATATACATATATATATATATACATACATACATAAAATTCCATATGTACATACACACACCAAAATATGTGATTTGTCTAACAAAGTATTTAACAATTATAGTAGTTAAGTATTTCACTAATTCAAATGCCTTATTGTCCTAGCAAGACATCACAGAGATATTACTTACTTTTACAACAAATACTATTTTCGTGTCATGTTTTTGGCTAGAATCTATTATACAATAAGTGGATTTTTCTTCCTTTTCCACCTAACAAGTAGGAGTAATATATAAAACTCCATAAAAACTACCAACCTCTAGTAGTGACCTTATATTATCATTTGTTGATTCTTTGCCCACTCAAAGTAATTTTAAATTGAAGTTATTCTCCACTGTGGCTAGTTTAATAAATATCCAAATCCTCAAATATTAGATGCATTTTATCATATTGTCTATGTATTCAAGGTCGAAAATGTCAAACATCAATCATAAAACGTCTAAACTAGACATGAGTATTTGTGGTGATCATTGGAAAGGGTTCAAAGTAGGGTAGATATCATTTGATTTGGGTAAAAGCCATGTAGTGTTTAGAAATCCCTAAACATAAAAACGTGATTAACTAGCATCAAATGGACTAAATTGTTTTGTTTACATGCATTGAAAGGTATTTTTTTTGTTGTGTGGGATGATCTGATTTGTTGAATTTTGAAATTATTATCAACTAAAAATGGTACACACACAAATATATATATATATATATATATAGAGTCAGGCTAGAATACACTCGAGTGGCACGAATACACTCAAGTGTGTTTGCATATCAAGACTAGTTTTTGCAAAATGTAAACCATTGATCTTCACCGTCATACTATAACTAGGCTACATACAAATTTTGAGCCCATTTGGATGAGTGTAAGTCACTCATCCAAGGGCAACAAAATCAACGCGCAAAACTAATTTGAAATGCATACTTTTTGCGATCTTCATAACATGAGCTATACATATCCAAATGTGCTCAAATTTTGCGTATGAGTTATTCACGAGATGTTTAAGAAGATCAACGGATTAGATTTTCAAAAAAAATATTGCATCATGAAAAACTACTTGAGTGTATTCCGCTCCGGATACACTCGAGTGTATTCTAGCCTGATATATATATATATATATATATATATATATATATATATATATATATATATATATATATATATATATATATATATGGTAGCGATTCTATGAGAAACATCCTACGGTGAGAGCATGAGAGGCATTTGAATAACTACAAATCTGTAACTGTTTTTAAATATCTAACCGTATAGATGAAAAAAGCATCATTTCATTTACCTTCTCACAAAAAATCATTGCAATCCGACATTGTTTACATGTCCATATGTACAATACATACTTTTTATATCCAACGATCACCCTGAAATTCAATATCGAGCGTCAAAAAGTATTATGTTGTTGTGAATGATCTACAAATCGGATGGTGATGAAATTTTGTAGGAAGGTAAATATTAAGGTATACTTGTAATCTATACATTTGAATTATGAAAAATTAATCTATGTGGAGAGTTATTCAAATGCCTCTCATGCTCTCACCAAGATATGTTTCTCATTAGATCGTTGCCATATATATATATATATATATATATGGTTGTTCATTCGTTGCCCGGCGGGTAGCCAGAATTTTCGCTACCCGCTGGAGTAACTCGGGTCAAAAGAGTAACTATATGGTATGTTGGAGTAACCCGTCTGAATAGCAACAGTAACTATATGGTATGCTGGAGTAACTCTGAGTGCAAAAGAGTAACTGCGCAGAAAATATACAGTCAGTAATATATATGGACAGGTTTTTTGATTTTTTTTGGGGAGGGCAAATGATATTATTTTTTGATCAAATTTTTTAGAGAGCTAGACAAAATTATCATCTACAATTGCGAAAAAAAATTTAAAAAAAATATCAGGAAGTGTGAAATATATATATATATATATATATATGTGTGTGTGTGTGTGTGTGTGTGTATACATATATACAGTCAGTAATATATATGGACGGGTTTTTTTTATTTTGGGGGGGGCAAATGATATTATGTTTTGATCAAATTTTTTGGAGAGCTAGATAAAATGTTCCTCTACAATTGTGAAAAAAAAATAAAAAAAATATCAGGAAGTGTGAAAAAAAATATCAAGAAGTGTTGTTGGGTAGCTACTCGCTAGTTATCCGCTGGGTATTAAAGATAAGTCATATATATATATATATATATATATATATATATATATATATATATATATATATATATATATATATATATATATATATATATATATATATATATATATATATATATATATATATATATATATATATATATATATATATATATATATATATATATATATATATATATATATATATATAGGCGTAACTAGAGGGGGGCTGTCCGGGCTGAAGCCCCCCCCCACCCACCAAAAAAAGATTATCGACGATTCGAATACAATCATTGATTACGATCTTGCGTGAGAAGAGGAATCGTACTGACTTTACACTTCACAACATTACGGCGATTAGGAGCGATTGAGTAGAAAAAGGAGAGAGGACCAGTATGATTGTGTCCCTGCCATAATTTCTATATAAACACACCGCATGGAGATATAAAATGTAGAGGCTCGAGAGTTAGAGAGTAAATCAAATATTCAAT
This sequence comes from Alisma plantago-aquatica, assembly GCA_963693085.1. NCBI lineage: Eukaryota > Viridiplantae > Streptophyta > Magnoliopsida > Alismatales > Alismataceae > Alisma > Alisma plantago-aquatica. Next base: position 941,026,038 of record OY856410.1, on the reverse strand, counting down.
ACGTAAATAACGAACATGTTGCTCCGGGAGGCTTGTGTGGCTAAATCCTGAGACCAGCAGGAAGAAGTTGAGACGCCACAAACCCAAGATCCAAAGAGTGAGAGATACTAGCGCCGTCTTCCTTTGTAGAAATTTTTCTGGAGTAAGTCAGTATGTAAAAAGTCGGCAAGATCATGAAAAAAGTACGAAGAAAGCCAGACCCGAATTCTTTTTTGGTTTTCATTCTAGTAGAAAATCAAAACTCAACCACTAGATGTCTAACTTTTACCTTCCAAAACAAGTGAGTGGCAATCGACTATTTTTTAGTTAATCTTTATACCAGTTTCGGTCATCCATGATCTATAATCTCAACGGACAGTTTTATTTTCTATGGCTAATCATGGTTGTGTGGCCGACAACTGTGCTAAACACTCTACGAGACAGAGCTTAAATGTTCGGGTCCAACATTTCTCTCCTTTAAGCTACATGTCTGGAAGGTACATAGCTTAAATTTTGCTAGAAAAAGCTAATATCAATTCTTGAAAATTGTAATATTATGTGATAAATATGTGAAGTTTGAATTGATTTTTATCTTATATGAAACAATATGGTTTTTAATAAAATCAAGGTATGACCATAGTTAGTCATTTAATAAATCGGTATTATACTTATAAAATAAACCATCTCACGAGTAATGTATTCAAAAAAATATTCACTAGGGGTTAACTTATCTACTTGGATAGGGAAAATAGTGGAAAAAATCAAAATAGCACACTTTTGCAAAAAATATTCATCAATATAGCATGTTTGTAAAATATTTCAAAAAACAACACACTTTGGTCTAAAAATATCACTTTTTGTAGAGCTTTTTATTTCCAAGATTGAAAAGTGCCATAAGTATTGGTGTGTTTATTTTCAAATTAAAAATTTTGAAAAAAAAAGTAAAAGCGCCACCTGAAGTGACGTTTTCTTCTTACGCTTAATTGTGGCGTTGAGTTAAAAGCTCCACCCAAAGTGGCACTTTTGATTTTTTTATTTTTTTTATTAAAAGATAAACATGCCAATATTTGTGACGCTTTTCCATTTCAGATACAAAAAATGCCATTTGAGTAGCAGGTTCTACACAAAGTGTGCTATTTTGGAAAATGTTTTGCAAAGTGTGTTATTTTGGTAATATTATTGTGAAAGTATGCTAATTTTTTTTTCCAAAAATAGTACAAAGATATTAACTTCGATCTCAAGTTTGTCTAACTCGATCGCTCGCTTAGCCCCCCCTACTCCGATTTTCTAGATCCACCACTATATATATATATATATATATATATATATATATATATATATATATATATATATATGTGTGTGTGTGTGTGTGTGTGTATATGTATATGTATATATATATATGCCATTCATTCACTACCCGTGCAGGTAACTAATGTTAGTTACCCGTGCATCTATTTTGTAATAGAAATGCACATATTTGTAATGAGATAGGCAATGTTATAATGAGATGACCAAAATTGTAATACAAAGACTTATTTTGTAATACTACGTAAACTGTTGTAGCAAATATCACTTTTACTATATTCAGAGGAAGAATAAAAATTTCACTCTTTGTATTATAATTTTATTTGTCTCATTATAATTATGTATCTTCCTAGTATAAAATAGATCCTCAGATAACAAAATTTAGTTATCCGCGCGGGCAATGAATCTATACCTACATATATAATAGTTTACAAAATATAACAACCTTGTAGATGAATATCACAAAAACATGTATTGCTAATTTGTTAGTGATTCCAAGAAATACCTATATGATGAGCAAATAAACATGCCTAACATGAGTAATCAATGGTATATAACTCAGAAACATTAAATTATGTAAATGTTGTACAACTTAATAATATCATATTAAACAATCGTGGGGCTACATATTACTTATGTAGGATAACCTGTGTCTTCATAAGAGATGCATTCTCCACTCAGGAGTATAAAATCATGCATAGCGATAGTTGGTCAAGAGAGTGTGGTTTTCTGAAAGGGTTGTTAATAAAATATGTAGACAATGTACATTGTGTTATTTTGGTAATATTATAAAAATAAGGAAACATCGTGTTTATAATGATTGAACCTTATGTTACAATTGGATCTGTCAAACGGGTGGATGAGTTGGGTTTGGGTTGAGTCGTTGCGGGTTTGGGTCTCATGGGTGCGGGTCAAAAAGATGTAATTCTGAACGGGTCAAGGAAAGACAAATCTAAATCCGACCCAGCGGGTTGCAGTCACCCACAGGTGCCCATATAATATATTTTATTAAATAAATATTTTGTAACTTGCTACTGTAACGGTAAAAGAAGACCATTTATTAGTATTTTATATGAAATATAGCACAAGAACAACCAACTAATACATTGTCACTATCAAATAAAAAAGTATATTATATTTAACACATACATATTTTTAGGTTAAATCACTACTACAGAACACGCCTTTGGCGTCGGTTATTTAACCCCCTTTGGCGACGGTTTTCAAGCGACGCCTATGTGGGCGCCGCTAAAGGTCGAACTCTTTGGCGTCAATTTTCTAACTGACGCATATATGATATATAGGCGTCGGTTATATATAGTTGGCCGACGTCTATAGGGTTCGCGCCACAAAAAAGAGCACCGCCTAGGACACTTTCTGCGTCGGTTAACAACTGAACAACCGACGCCATACTCCCAGATGACACAGTCGTGCTTCGCTGCACGGTCGTGTTTAGTACTATTGGCGTCGGTTTTATACGAATATGCGACGCCTTTTCCACCACGGTCGTGCTTTCCTGCACGGTCGGGTTGTTTGTCATATTAGGCGTCGGTTTTTATCCAATAACTGACGTTGTAGGCCTTTGATGACGGTGTTCTATAAATAACCGACGCCTATACTTTATTTTTTTTTCTTATCAGTTTGCAGGCCTGCTGTGGCTGGTCAGCAAGATGAGAACCTGCAGTTCAGTTTTGTGAACTGCATGTTTATGACATCCATTGATATCAGCCTACAAACAGACCACAAACATGCAAAATCAACAAATATTTTTTCACACAAGTAGATACATTCAGACATCAATTCAATTCTCACATTCACACATGTAGAAACATTCAAATACATGTAGAAACATTCAGACATGTATAAACATTCAGAAATATTCATTTACAAAATATCATTCAGCATCGCTATCAGCATCCCAATTATATCTTACAATCGCCACTGCTTATATGACTTTTGCCCATTCTTCTCTTACTTCATTTAATACTTCCATCGTATATGGAGCATGTACATTTTTTAAGTGTTTACCTATAGTGTGGTCAATTTTAAACACCTGCAAAGAGAATGATGTATATATATAAGTAATAATATAAAAATAAGATTTATATATTTCATACTAACTAATGAGACTATATATAATACCTCATGTATGCTATTAATATCCAATGCGGCATATCAGATAATCATCTGCATAAATCGCATCACATAGTATGCACATGCCTAGCCGTTGTCTTGTGTAGCGCACTATAAATTGAAACATACAAAATATTAAAAAATACAACTAATCACAGTTCACATAAATAATATATACATTGGAGTCGGGAACTTACTTTTACGTTCTCCCAAATTATTGGTTGGTTCTTTCTCCTTGGGACATTTCCTCCAGCATTTTTGAATGCATCTAAACCCCTACATGTTAATGTAACATAGTAAATTGCATAATTAAATAGTAATGTAATAACATATGTTAACGGATATAAAAATGAAATATTTCTCACCAGAATAATGACATTCTCAATGTGTGTCCAATTTTAGTGTTCAATGTACTTCCCGTAGGATCTAGATAATAAACAGTGAACGTCCCGGGGACAATAACTAGTAACTCCCAATGTCTAGTGCTATAGGTAAAAAAGTTAAAAATTAATAACTCAAAATGCACAATAAAAATGGAATTTTCTTAAGTCCAAATTATAAATAAAATAAACTTACTTGACATTGAATGGAGCTATTATTATCGTCTTCTTTTGCTGACCGAAAATTGTAAAAGCATCTATACAGTATTGTTGAACACTATCAGGGTCTTTAGCTACCATACTAATCAATGATGGAATCAAAAATCCCACATGATCAAATGCAAATTGTTTGCATTGATCTTCGACTAAGTAGCTGCAAAACATGTATTACGTATGCATTAATATATAAGAAACCAGATCACTGGATCTTACACAAGGTATATGGATGTATAAACAAGATCTCACATTATCCATGTCTCTATCATTGATGTATTCAACCAATCATACATAAACAACTCAATAATATCTTGTTTAAATAAAGAGCTATCGTATGATTGACCTGCATAATCTGCTTCTAAAGAAACAACTATAGGGCAATGTATATTATGTGCCCGTTGATAACATGTCATTCCCCTACAAGTAGGACCTAACGGGTATTTTAGGTCAGTTGGAACCCAACTTGGCAATGCAGGAAGTGGAGGTGGAGGCCTAGGTGCTCCAGGTGTCTTTTTTTTAACCTGTATATATAATTTCAGATCAGTTGACCTCATATATACACATTAACAATCTAAAGTAATGTAAATTTATCTTACAATTTCAGTAGTGTAGACGACATCTGCTTTGGGCCACAATATCACCCCGCCTTCTGCCTCACCAAGTGTATCAATATCTGGGTGGGCATATGGCAATGCAGCTTCCCTCCAATCGGATAATACACATATCGGGCTCACACGAACGTAGCCCTACGGCATTGGAGTCCCATGAAACGTTGCCCCATGAAGGGACGGGTAAGCCCACGCATCTGCAACAACATAGTCTTGCATTCTTAAGTGACATGGCTTCAATGCCTACAAATTTACATAAAGAATGTTATACATATATACATATCATCTTGAAAATATATCATCTTGAAAAGACTAGCTACAATGTTATAAACAATACTTACAGGAGACGTGCTAGGCGATGGGTCTCCAGGATTACTCGCAGTTTGTGCATCAGGAGAAGAGTGGCTCGCCATAGGCTGATGGGAAGCCTGAGATGCCTGCCACCGCACTATTTCTTCCTTGACCTTCTCAGCAACTATATCATTGACCTTCTTAGCAACTATATCCTCGACTCTCTTATTCTCCTATACATGGATAAAAGAAACATTAGCTTCTTATTATTGAATTCCCTTTTGCAGTAACATTCTAAAAAAAGAATAGGTTACCTCTTCTTGTGAAAGTCTCGCTCTGAGTTTGCGCTGGGATGGCCCAAAGAATGCTTTGATGCCCACACCAGCTCCTGCACCCCTAACACGTCCAGGATGCTCTGGGTTACCCAGAGCAACTGTCAATTCACCCCTTGTGCCCTGAGGCATGAATGTGCCTTGTTTCCTCTGCTCGTGCAGCTCCCGCTAATCACCATCAACAGAAATTGGTAAGTTAACATCACAAATAATCAATATTCAAATGATTTCTCTAAGAGTTGTATTTTACCATTTTCACAGCCGCCTCAGCAGTTACGGGCTTCTTTATTTCACCCTTCTTATATTGCCTCCCAGCTATCCAGATATCATGGCGAGGCATGGGTGTGGCAGACTCCTGAGTAGCAGAAGACTCATGAATAGCCGCAGACTCCGCCTGTAGTCTTTGGCGAACGCTTGCATAACCCTTTGGACCCATAGTGTGGTCATGCACATTCAGTGCACGCCTTGCTTTTTGTGCGTCACTGAGGGCCTAGTTAGAATGCACATTAATGATTTGGTTAGTAGCACTAAATGTTAATCTTGAATAGGTGAATATAATGTATATTAATTAAATTGGGAGTGACGCATAATACCTTGAATTCTTCAGATTTTCTTGAAGCAACAAAATTGTCCCAATCTTCTTTGTCCAAGAAGTTCCACTGCTCAAGGGCTGACTTCTTCTTCTTATCACCATCTTTTATGTATTCTCTGTTCAGATTTGTCCTATAGTTCCTAAACATCTTTCCAGCACGTTGCATCATGCTTTTACGATGCAGCTTCTCATCCAATGCAAACAGATTCTGTAAAATAGAATTCTTATTAACTAGTATCCAAAAATAGAATTACAAATGATATAATTTGTAATCTACATAATAGAATTGCAAATAATAATAAATCACGCATAAATCCTTCCATATCAAGTCTTTCTTCGCCTGGGGAACTTTATGCCAATTATCATACTTAACACCACAATGGCTTCGAGTGACACACCCAAGATAGTTTACAAAATTATTGCGGTTCACTCCAATTGCATTTCCTCTATTATCAAACTCAAAAACCAATTTGGATCCACTGCCACTCAGCGCTATTAACTTCTTCAACAAAGTGATGCCCCTTTTCTTGTTAAGTGTTTGGTGTTGCGCATCAAGTTGCTCCAGTGCTTCAGTGGGTACATGTGCATCATCAACCTCAAATTTGACAAAAATAAACACACTGAATTAGCCCAATATAGAAATATAGGATATATGACATAACTAGAAGATAATGAATTTTATAGAAATACAGGATATGTTTTTAGAACTTACATTGGTATCCTCGCCATGCTCGTCATGGACAGCATGCACATCATGGACTTCATGCTCATCATGGACATCATGCTCATCATGGTCAGCCATGTGAAAATGTCATTTAAAAGGCAAACATTTAGCATTTGTATTAACTAGAAAAAGGCAAACGTTTAGCATTTGTATTAACTAGAAAAGGCAAACATTTAGCATTTGTATTAACTAGAAAAAGGCAAACATTTAGCATTTGTATTAACTAGAAAAAGGCAAATATTTAGCATTTGTATTAACTTGAAAAAGGCAAACATTTAGCATTTGTATAAACATACATGTCTCTAAAATTGTGATCTTTTATCAATTAACAATCCTTCATTGTGATCTCCACGCACATATAAGTCATCATTAGCTTCAATATTTTGTGGAGTTTGCAACCCAACTGAGAATGGACTGGAGTCATCATACTTATCATAGTACTCTTCTTCATCTATATGATCTTCAATGAACTGTCTTTTACCATGAAGAACAACCGACCATTTATCATTTGCAGGATCATCGATATAGAATATTTTTTTCGCCTGTGATGCCAATATGAATGGTTCACCTTTCTCGCCAATCTTTTCAAAGTTCACCAAAGTGAAACCCAATTCATCCACTATAACTCCTTTGGTGTTATCAACCCAATTACATTTAAAGAGCGGAATTCTGAAATCTATGTAGTCAAACTCCCATATGTCTTCAATGACACCGTAATATGACATTTTAGCTTCATGTGGACTCTTGTCCTTTGCACTTGCAAAATACATAGTCGACGCTTGAAGAGTGACCCCACTGTTTTGGACGACACTCTTATCATCTTGGCACTTTGTGTAATATGTGAACTCATTAATGTCAAACCCATCATTAGACATAACATTCGGTTTTGGTTTAAAGCCGAGGCATTTGATAGTTTCTGTAATATCATTTGGTGTTTGAGATAGTTGATGTAAGACTTCATCTTCAAACCACTTAGTAAAAGTCTTATTATGCTCTCTAGCAAGCCACATTGAACTTGCTCGAGGATGTTGTCTCTTGATGAAATTGGTATGTTCCTTGATATAAACACTCACTTCGTCCATGTTGTGTAAAATATACAAGTGAGCTTGTTCCAACTGCTCACGGCTGATTACTTTCACCCGTGATCCCAAAATTCCTTTGCCCTCCTCAATATTCTTGTCATTAACAGGAGTGTTATTACCACTCAGAAAGTCATTGTAAAAATCCATAACCTCTCTCGCCACATAACCTTCAATAATACTCCCTTCAGGCCGATAACGGTTTTGAACATCACCTTTAAAAATGCTCATGTATCGTTCAAAGGGATACATCCAATGCAAGAAAACTGGTCCCAACATTTTCACTTTCCTAGTCAAGTGGACAACAAGATGTACCATGATATCAAAGAACGAAGGAGGGAAATACATCTCAAGCTGACATAGGGTAACAACCACTTCTCTTTGCAAATTATCGAGAGTAGCAGGGTCAATAACTTTTCTACATAGATTGTTGAAAAATAAACAAAGTCTGGTTATTGCAAACCTTACATGCTTCGGCAATATAGATCGAATTGCCACGGGCAATATTTGTTGCATTAGAGTGTGACAATCATGAGATTTAAGACCTATCAACTTCAGATCTTTCATTGATACCAATCTACGGATGTTGGATGAGTAACCATGTGGCACCTTAACATTTACCAAGCATTCACAAAAAGCTTTCTTCTCCTTTCTAGACAACGTGTAACAAACGGGAGGTAAGTATGTTCTTTTATTACCCATTTCACATAATTCTGTTAATTCTGACCTTATTCCCATTTCACGTAGGTCCAGTCTGGATTTTATCCCATCTTTAGTCTTACCTGGTATATTTAACAGAGTACCAATGATGCTATCACAGACATTTTTCTCAATGTGCATTACATCAATACAATGTCTGACTGTCAAAGAACTACAAAAAGGAAGATCCCAAAATATTGACTTCTTCTTGAATGAAGAATTGTCACTTTGTGTGGCCATACTACATTGTGGTTTCTTACCAAATTCATTGACAATGTCTTTTACTCTTTCATAAACAACATCCCCTGGTATAGGTTTAGGTGCACTCCGTTCATCATTCCATCCATTGAATGCTTTGCACTTCCTACGATACGGATGGAATTTTGAAAGAAACCTTCGATGACCAAGATATACAGTCTTGCCGCCATGTTTTAGTCTTATTGAATCAGTGTTTTCTTCACATATAGGACACGCTTTAGCTCCTTTGACACTATATCCAGATAAATTCCCATATGTTGGAAAGTCATTAATAGTGCAAAACAACATAGCATGCAAACGAAATGTCTCTCTTCCTGAAGCATCATAGGTCATCACACCTTCAGCCCAAAGTTTCTTTAAGTCATCAATCAGAGGTTCAAGATAAACATCGATATCATTTCCGGGTTATTTAGGGCCCGATATCAACAACGACAGCATAACGTACTTATTTTTCATACACAGCCAGGGAGGAAGATTGTATATAACAAGCATGACGGGCCAAGTGCTATGTTGGTTGCTCAATGTCCCGTACGGATTCATCCCATCTGTACAAATCCCAAGTCTTAGATTCCTATCTTCTTCACCAAATTTGGGGTACAATAGATCAATCTTCTTCCACTGTGGGGAATCAGATGCATGTCGTAGGATCCCATCATTATTTTCTTAACATCTGCATGCCACCTCAAATTCTTCGCATCTTTCGGATTTGTAAACAAGCGTTGAAACCGTGATATTATAGGTAGATACCACAACACCTTGGCAGGAGAACCAGTTTTGGACTCCCCCGAAGTCGTCAATTTATACCGTGACGCACCACATTTTGGACAATCTTTCAAATCTACATAGTCATTTTGAAATAATACATAATCATTCGGGCATGCGTGTATCTTCTTGGCCTCCATTCCCATTGGGCACAACATTTTCTTTACCCGGTATGTTGAGATTGATAGCTCGTTTCCTTCAGGAAGCATTTCTTTCAACAAAGTCAACAATTCAGTGAAGCTTTTGTCGCTCCATCTATTGTTAGCTTTCAACTTATACAATCTCAACACAGCGCTAAGCTTCGTAAACTTAGCACAACCTGTGTATAACGGTATCTCAGCATCATGCACAATGTTGCTAAAGATAGGAGGTGGATCGGTGTGCTCTACCCTACAACTATCCAGCATCGCATCAACAATGTCTACCTGAACTGGTTCGTTCACATCTACGTCATCGGAGGCAATTTCTTCTTCCACCCAAGCACTGCTATCGGAGTTTGAAATCTCTCCATGCCAGTGCCATTCTGTATAGCCTTGTACAATCCCGTTGCACATTACATGACTTTTGATTTCCTCACCAGTGTTGACTTTCAAGTTGTTACCGCAATGCCTACATGGACAGTAGAACCTATCTGTAGGTTTTTTTCTATGTTCCTCGACAAATCTAACAAACTGATCAAGACCAGATATAAACTCTGGGGTGCAGCGATTGTGAATGGACATCCATGATCTATCCATTCTATGATTAAAGATAAAACAAGTATATATTAGGACAAGATTAGGGTATACACTTACATCCTATCCAAGATTTACTCCTATTATCTACAATGAAGCCGGACTCTAATTACAAACAATATATAATTTAGTGATTGTTCATTCTAATTTATACCAATGTACAAGTAATATAAAGAACAATGATTGTTCACTTTCTAGGCCAACAAACACATGTGATGTCATTCTTATATATAATAAATGTGTACCACCTATCCCATCCTTGAACACCTAATCTCACTAGTAAGTGTATAATGTGTATTGGGTTTTCGAGAAAATTTCGGAAGCATTTCCCCGCTGTTCTCTAAGTATATATGTACTTAGAGAACAAACGGGGAAATGCTACCGAAATTTTCTCGAAAACCCAATACACATTATACACTTACATCCTAAGTGAGATTAGGTGTTCAAGAACAGTCCCAAACCGGGGACTATCCAAGATTTACTCCTAATGAGTAAATCTTGGACGGGTTTCTAGGCCTACAAACACATGTGATGTCATTCTTATATATAATAAATGTGTACCACCTATCCCATCCTTGAACACCTAATCTCACTAGTAAGTGTATAATGTGTATTGGGTTTTCAAAAAAAATTTGGCAGCATTTCCCCGCTGTTCTCTAAGTACATATGTACTTAGAGAACAAACGGGGAAATACTACCAAAATTTTCTCAAAAACCCAATACACATTATACACTTACATCCTAAGTGAGATTAGGTGTTCAAGAACAGTCCCAAACTGGGGACTATCCAAGATTTACTCCTAATGAGTAAATCTTGGACGGGTTTCTAGGCCAACAAACACATGTGATGTCATTCTTATATATAATAAATGTGTACCACCTATCCCATCCTTGAACACCTAATCTCACTGGTAAGTGTATAATGGGTATTGGGTTTTCGAGAAAATTTCAGCAGCATTTCCCCGCTGTTCTCTAAGTACATATGTACTTAGAGAACAAACGGGGAAATGCTACCGAAATTTTCTCGAAAACCTAATACACATTATACACTTACATCCTAAGTGAGATTAGGTGTTCAAGAACAGTCCCAAATCGGAGACTGTCCAAGATTTACTCCTAATGAGTAAATCTTGGACGGGTTTCTAGGCCAACAAACACAATAATAGATATGTACATGTTAGGGTTTCATCACGACTAATGTTAGGGTTTCATCACAATTGATGTTAGGGTTTAATCAAATCAAATTAGGATGCTACAATTGACAAGTTTAAATCTTATTTCAACATGCATCAAAATTTACTGAATTAGGTCAAACATTACGATTCGAAGCACAAATATATGACAAATATATGCAAGCAAAAGATTTGTTCATATCCTAGGATTTATATAAAGCATTACATAAAAATTTGTTCATATCCTTACCAACAGCAAGCACGGCCGTGGCTGTGTTGGCCTACCACGGTCGTGTTGTCCAGCACGGCCGTGCCATGCCAACACAACCACGACCGTTACCACGATCGTGCTGTCCAGCACGGCCGTGGTAGGCCAACACAGCCACGGCTGTGCTTGCTGTTGGTAAGGAGCTAAGGAGAAGGAAGCAAAGAGGCTAGCCAACCTGGAGCTAGCGTGGAGAAGAGCGGCGGCGAGCGGCGGCAGTAGTGGCGGTGAGCAGACGAAGAAGCCGAGGGGCGGGCGGCGGCCGGAGAAGCAACAGACGGTCGGAGAAGCAGCAGGCGCCGGCCGGAGAAGCAACAGGCGAAGAAGCAGAGCAGCGGAGGCGAAGAAGAAGCAGCGCCGGCGAGCAAAGCAGCAGCACCGTCGGCGGCGACGGCGAGGAAGCACAGGCAGCAGCTAGCGGGCGATGAAGACAATGAAACAGGTACCGGTGTGATCGATCGATCGTGGGTCTATTAAGTTTGTAAAGGCGTCGGTTATCAAATACAAACGACACCTAAAGTCTTCGGCGTCGGTTGATAGTAAAACACTGACGCCCAACTAGACAACCTTTACCTTAAATTTTTTGGCGGGAACCATTATCAGCGTCGGTTATCGAAGGATAAACTAGGACTTTTTGCGCAAATTTTTATTTTAAATAGGCGTCGGTGAATTGTTAAAACACCGACGTTGTAGGTGACCTAAAATGTTTTCGCCCGAAAATTGGATTTTGCGGGCGATTTTAGGCGTCGGTCTGTTATAACCAGCCGACGCTGAATACAAAGTGGTACCCGTGTCTGGCTGGTCTTCAAATATAGACGTCGGTTTGCATAAATAACTGACGTCTAATATTAGAGGCGTCGGTTTTCCTAAATAACCGACGCCTAGAAAAGTTACACTGAACGTTGTTTCTGTAGTAGTGAATTCTCTAATGTACAAATAAAATCCTCCAATATATGACTATGATCAATAAACTAAAGTTAGTAACTTGTATTATGACTCTAGATTAAGTTTGATAGAACAATTAGATAATGTAGTAGATGTTGAATTTATTTTTCTGAATCTCCCTCATATCAAATCTTGTTGTGCAAATTCAAGTTTAGACTGGATCTTCTTAACAATTAATGGTTAGAAGTAGATCATCTTATTTATTTTAAGTACTAGTATATCATTATATTTATTTTTATATAAGTAATTTAGTTGAGTGGATCACCCGCGGGCCACCCGAGAAACCCGCTAGATAAACGAGTGGGTATGGATTTGGGTAATTTCCAACAGGTGGTAAATTTTATCATCCAAACTCAACTTAAACGGGTGGATCCATGGGTGCCCGCGGATTTGACTAAATTTGACAGGTCTAGTTACAATACAATCACCACAAATTAATTCACAATTCAGTGATTGACATATAATTTGTATAGTACACATCTTGGGGTTTTTATTTTTACAAAATAAATTTTGGTAGTAATCTGAAATTAAACCAAACCACACAATAGCCGTTCGTTTTGGTTCGTTTTGAAACAGAGCATATGTCCGGTTTGAAAGGTTTCTAAATGGATACATTTGGTTGGTCCGCAAGCCAAGCTTTGATGCCTACCCTTAATCATATATGCTAGTGAATGATACCTAACTAATTAAGACAAACACATCATAATGTTAGGCATCTACACCCATCTTCTGTTTGGTTGTGAATTTGGCCGTAAACTTGAATCAAAACGCCATCAACTAGTTTGACAGTTTTAAACCGAACCAAGTTGTTTGAGGTCTCGAATTGAACTAGAATGGTTGGATTAGTTTAGTTTGGATGATTATCCTCCATCGCCGTTCTAACCAACTTGTGCTGGAGAGCAATCTGAATGGAGTGATAACATTTGTTATATATCTTCGATAGAAAAGAACCTCCTTATATTATTTGAAAAAGCCCGAGGTAGAAGCTGCATAAACATACAAATACGGCAAGCAACTGATGAGCTTATAACATATCCCTTGTTCATCTATTCCCCCCCACCCTACGCATCTTATTGCAGAAAACGAATTTCCTTGATTTCAATTAAGTAACCACTAGGATGGACGGTCATCGAAAGAAAAACGATAAGAGCCTTCCCCTTAGAAAATTTCTTAAGTAGTAAATCCGAGTGTGGACGGCTCCTATCACCAGGATCTGACCTCGTGAACAACACTTCAGCGTTTCTAACTGAATTTCAACTACGGCCCAGAGCCTTCGCCGCTTTAACCCCCTTTATGTTGCTGGTCTTACCCGTGAACTACTTCGGGCATGTTTGTTTTCATGGATCCCGGTATAAATGACTTGGATGAGAAGGAATACTGCATTTTTTTAGATCCCGGTAAAACTAAAACGGGTGGTTTCTCTTGTTAATATTTGTTATTGTCGTTCATGCAACAGCGATAAGTGCAATACAATTAACAATTCAGACAAATCTAAAATAAGAAACAAAGTCCAAACAAAGCAGGAGAACAGAAAATTAGGAGTTAGATTCGCAAACCAGATCGTTCGTTGAGAAATGAACGTGTTGCTTAAAAAAATCAGTGTACGGCAATCCTCAAGGATAAGCACCGTTCTCCATGTCTCGATCTGGCACGAACCTGAAACTTGCACGTCTCGCTCGCGCTCGTTGCATTGCTAACAGTGCAACACAGCAACCGCAGGAACCACCGCCTGACAGTTGCGTCTCGGTGAAGGGAATGAGAAGTCACGCTTCGCACAGGAGAACGACTCCACGTAGCAACTCCGGGACCACAGCTATCGCACTCTGGATTAGGGCTCACAAAACACACGGCGGCAGAAGACTATTTTAGGTGTGTTTTACCCTAATGACCGGAGGCATATATATAGCCACGCACGTCCCTAATCCTATTCCCAGTGAGACGCAAACACTCGGTTGCTCTTGTACACAATACGGAATAATCCGCAAAAGAGAATCACTTTCTAATTATGATTAAGAAATCTGAATAAGAAAGAAACAATTAATTACATGAGTAATTAATTACTTAGTCGTATCCTAGTGCAAAAAGAATGGCGTGGCGTGCGTGCGTGCATTATGATGTGGCAATCCCACCCACCAAGGAGGTGAATTACTACAGTCAGTGGCAGATCCAGAAATCTACCATAGGTGGGGCTGAATTACTATGATTAGTGACGATGAGGAAAATAAAAAGAAAAATACACCTAATAGGTGTCTCATTGTCTCCAACATATAAAATAAGCTATTTATAAAAAAATAACATAAATGAAATGATAAAATTCACTATTCAAAATAATAAATTTGTTTAAATGTCTAAGGTCATAACTAACACATTATTTGACATGTCTTTCAGATTAAACAACTAGATGATCAATAATATAATCATAATTCATGATCACTTGATCAGTGCAATGTGCATACAATTGGCCATGAGTAAGAAAAATAATAGTTAAATTAAAAATGGGAACAAAATCATCTTTTAAGTAGAGAACAAGCATTAAAATATAATGTGACATCATTTAGTGGATGATGTCATACTTGGAAGACCCAAAAAATTATAGCAGTCAAATCTTATACTATAAATGATATAAATATAATGTACTTAGTATATATTATAAGATTTTGACACAATGATCAGATGAAGGAAATTTCAGAAAGAAAGAAGAAGGAAAATATTTAATGTGGTTGTATGAACAACATATGATGGAGAAGCACATTGGAAAATAAAAAGTAAAGAGAATGAAGAGGAAAGATCCATGCGTATTTTTTATTTAAAATTTGAAAAAGAGAGATATGAAAGAAAAAATTATATATTTTTATTAACTTCCATTCTACATGTCATCCTCATTTCTCTCTCTCCATTTGATTAAAGTTATATTTACTAGATGAATTTCTCACATTTTTTTCTCCTTCTTACCCCACGATTTATATATTTTTCTCTACTTTTTGTTTTACCTTATGTCAATTCAATCATCTTCTTTTCTTTTATAGATAGAAATATTGTCATTATCTTCTCAAGTTCTTATAAATTTGTAATAATTGTTATTTGTCTTAAAACTTATAATATCCAAATCTGATGTAACTAAAAAAAATTGTAAAATACCATATAATAATAAATATTATTTGGATCTATTTCTATATAGTAATATAGATTTTTTCTTAATTTGAGAGTGATTGATTATTAAAAGTTTGAAAGAAAAATATATAAATAGAAGGTGATAGTTGTGTATGTATGGTTATCATTTTTCCCAATAGTGTATAATTATAATTGAGTGAATTTACTCAATTTATAGCTAATAATATTTGTTAATTAATAAGTCAATTATATTACATCAAATTTCAGCTAATAGGTCAACATGATGTGTGATATATTTTTATAAACTTTATTTTGTAACTACTTTCATCTTTTAAGGGTACATACCCCCTAGTCTTATAGAGATTCACATTCAAGCAGTGAAGACAATTTGTGTAAGTATTACCACAATTAATATGAAACTATTAAGAAAATTTTAGTAGGATAGAAACTAAATATATAATTTATTAAACTCATAATTGATGACATACATATTAGGACGGTAAATTTTATAATTTTTGAGTATATAAGACATACAATCCACAAATATATTAAGTTTAACCATTACGTAGTTCATACAAAGAAGTATGATAGGATTGACTAAAATTATAAAATTAAAAGTTGCATTTTATACGGTGTAATAATTATTTTCACAAAATACAAATATGTACATGGTATCATAATAATAATAATAATATTTTTTAGAGAGGGGGCTTCAGCCCCAGAAACCCCTCCTCTGGCTACGCCAGAGCTACAGTAATCATGTATCTAACAGTTTCAGCAGAACATAATTGTATGTTTGGGTGTCAATGACCACGCGGGGGGGAGGGCACGGAGTTGCACGCAGTTCTCTGTAGTAGTTGGGGCGCCAGCTTGCTGTAACTCGGCGTCCGCCGCTTTTGAGATGTAAATGATAATCCAGCAAATGCTATAGTCTGAAAAGTACCGGATTCCTTCCCTTTTACATCTCCAGCTTATCAAACATAAATTTTCTGATAGTGGATATAAGATTGCAATCCAATCCCGACTAAACCAGTATACCAAACGTCCTCTGTGGATTCCTTATTACAAACCCAGCGAGTTTCAATTCCGTAATAAGAAAATTGTGAAGTCGGATCATGTGGTATAGCTATAAGTGGTTTATCACGCCTACTGCTTCACCAAACCCAAAATAGTGACATGCCAGCTTGATCATTCATGTATGGTTGAGGCAGAGAGACCGTGAAGGCGATTTTGATCATTTGCTTCTCTTTGCTACATCATTCATTCAAATGCCTCAATGACTTCGGCCCTGAAAGCAAACGGCAGACAGCAACCCAACCAATTGTGCCTCTCAACCCCGTGTCATCCTTAACGTGGTCTACAAGTATTATTGGGGCTTTCTGTTGTTAATATTTGTTATTGTCGTTCATGCAACAACGACAGGTGTAATGTAATTAACAATTCAGGCAGATCCAACATAAGAAACGAAGTTCAAACAAAGCAGAAGAACAGACAAACAGGAGTTAGATTCGCAAACCAGATCGTTCGTTGAGAAACGAACGTGTTACTTAAAGAAATCAGTGTCCGACAATCCTCGCGGATAGGCACCGTTCTCCCAGTCACGATCCGGCACGAACCTGGAACAAACACGTCGCTCGCAGTCGACGTCGTCTCGTTGCACCACCATCGGCATAGCACAGCAACCGCAGGAACCACCGCCTGACAGTTGTGTCTCGGTGAAGGGAAGGAGAAGTCACACTTCGTACAGGAGAACGACTCCACGAATCGACTCTGGGACAACAGCTCTCGCACTCTGGATTAGGGCTCTCAAAACACACGACGGCAGAAGACTATTTTCGATGTGTTTAACCCTAATGGCCGGAGACCTATATATAGCCACGTACGTCCCTAATCCTATTCCCAGTGAGACGCAAACACTCGGTTTCTCTTGTACACAACACGAAATAATCCGCAAAAGAGAAACACTTTCTAATTAGGATTAAGAAATCTGAATAAGAAAGAAACAATTAATTACACGAGTAATTAATTACTTAGTCGTATCCTAGTGCAAAAAGAAGACGGAAGACATTCTTCACAATCCACAATCCACAAGCCCGAGCCCGAGCCCGACGAGGCGTGGCGTGGCGTGCGCGTGCGTTGTGATGTAGTAACCCCACCCACCAGTGTCCCATGTACGCGTGCGCGTGCGTTGTGATGTAGTAACCCACAAAGAGGTGAACATACCTCCTTCTTAGGACTCCTTTGGACACTAGTGTCCCATGTGATCCTACATATGAGGACCACAAAAGTTCTAGAAGCGAGCAATATGGGATAAAACTTTTTTGACATTTGCACTAGAAACAACACTACATTCTCACATGTACTTGTTGCACTACATTGGGCTTAACCCATGCTAAATAAGTGATTACTACAGTAACGCCGCTACAGTAACGAGCTGCTATAGTAATTAGTGGCTACAGTAATCATCTATCTAATACTTTCAAACCTGCAGTGGATGCTTACTAAGTATGCCATGATATCTGGATTTAGATATTGCCACATATTACAGAGCAAGTCTAGATTGGCATACCCAAATTTTTAGTGCGGAAGAGGTAGCTGCAACCTAGTACATTACTGTTGAAACTTGATGGCCGCTTCAACTCACCTTCTCTGTTAATTGTCTCAACTAGCTTGAATCGTTCTTTTTTTACCAGAGTTTGTGTAACTATCGACATTTGCAGATCCTTCGTTGGCATTTGCCGACAAAACCACATTGTTCCTAGCTCGACTGAGATACTCTTCTGCCTTAACCATGCCTCAATCTTTACAAACTCTGACAATCACAATTCGTGAAGTGCATTCTTCATTGCATTGGCATACCTGGGAACACATTGGCGTGCTTATTCCAAGAATTTATTCTGGGCTAACCCTGAGATGACAGTATCGGAGACACCAGAATCCCCAGTCCATGTTATTGAGCGATGTTGCATGATGGCATCTGGCTGGGAACTGGGAAATCTGAGAGAAGAAAACTTAGAACATCATCAGTTTGGGTTTCCAAAGATGCTATTGTTTAGAGCCATAGCTTTGAACTTGGGATCGCTGCTGAGTGTTAAGGATGGACTTTGGGGTCTAGGAATGTGGAGTTCGGTTTCTTCACGACGAACGAAGGCAACCTGCAGAGATAGCGTTGGAGCCGTACTTAAAGCGTAAGCATTTCAATAGCATCTGAGGCTTCCGAGCAGAACGGGTAGCTGTTTGTCCCATTTTGGCTGAAGTAGAAGATTACGACATGCAGCATTAGTACAAAACTAGACTACCCGACAACTTGACAACTTACTTACCTGGACGGCGTCCATGGGTGATCAATAAGGAACATGGCCCACATTGCACTTGGTGGGTGCGTCCGCCCAACATCTCCCCAAGTGGGAGAATGTACGTCATAATTTGTGTAAGGGGGTATGTGTTCGCACGGCCCCAC
Source organism: Alisma plantago-aquatica (assembly GCA_963693085.1). Lineage (NCBI taxonomy): Eukaryota > Viridiplantae > Streptophyta > Magnoliopsida > Alismatales > Alismataceae > Alisma > Alisma plantago-aquatica. The sequence goes on along the minus strand of OY856410.1, from coordinate 941,006,993 downwards.
TTGTTTTGTTAACAACTCCCATCAGTTTTGTTAACAAAATTTTCTTGTAGTTGCTTATTTGTGTTAAGATGAGTTGCATGTGAGATTGTCGAGTTTTTAGAGTAGTTGCTTATTTGTGTTAAGATGAGTTGCATCTAATTAGGATTAAGAAATCTGAATAAGAAAGAAACAATTAATTACACGAGTAATTAATTACTTAGTCATATTCTAGTACAAAAAGAAGACGGAAGACATTCTCCACAAGCCCAAGCCCGTGCCCGGCCAGACCAGGCGAGGTGTGGCGTGGCGTGCGTGCGTGCGTTGTGATGTGGTAACCCCACCCACCAAGGAGGTGAGCATACCTCCTTCCTAGGACTCTTTTGGACACTAGTGCCTCATGTGATCCTACATATGAGGGCCACAAAAGTTCTAGAAGTGAGAAATATGGGATAAAACTTCTTTGCCATTTGCACTCGAAACAACACTACATTCTCACATGTACTTGCTGCACTACATTGGGGTTAACCCATGCTAAATAAGTAATTACTACAGTAACGTCGCTACAATAACGAGCTGCTACAGTAATTAGCGGCTACAGTAATCATATATCTAACAATCCCCCACAAAGTCCAATGTGTAGTGTGCTCTACCATTCTGTCATCCATATTGTGTTTTCAGCAGATACCTTTCGGTTTGAATCTACCTACGACCCCCGTAGGAACTAGGTGAACAAAAGTCTTGAACCTGAACCTTGGGTACAAGAGTATAGGTTGGTAACAACACAATAAAGACATGGTAGTAAAGAAAACAATGCATTAAGGTCATGCATACAAAATTTTATATCATGATTGATAATAGAGAACAACCCAATTCTCCTGTTGCGGCCTACACAACATCAATCACTTAGCTGGAGTCTCCAAGGATGTACTGCTAACGTCCTATCCTAAGACTTGACACCATTAAGAGACTACTCTCTTACTAACTTGCACTCATGACACTAACAGGTTCCCAGGGAATAGACACACAGATGCAAGAAGTATCAAACAAGAATACATAGTGTCATCCGATTTACCCGACAACTTGTTATTACCACATTGAACCCAATTTGTGGGATCTCCACTCTTTTGGGTTGGGCTGCTACTGCCTGCAAATCTATAGGGATTTCAGCCCCATTCCCAACCTGGATTTTTCCACTAAAGCTAAGGTAAGACCTTTAGTGAAAGGATCAACTGTATTATCTTTGGTACCGACGTAATCTACAGCCACGACCCCATTAGACACTAACTCCCTTACAGATTTCAATTTGACTTGGATGTGTCTACGCTGTTTTTTATTGTACTTGGAACTCTTTATCTTAGCAATAGTTGTAGTGTTGTCACAGTGAACTGAAATTGCAAGAAGCGGCTTCATTACCATAGGTAAACTAGACATAAGTCCATGTAGCCATTCAGCTTCCAATCCAGTTTCATCTAAAGCACACAACTCTGTCTCAAAAGTGGACCGAGACAATATGGTCTGTTTCTTAGACCTCCAGGAAACAGCTCCTCCTCCCAACAGGAATACATATCCTGAGACACCATTACTCCCAGAATTCACAGCAATCCAGCTTGCATCACTATATCCTTCGACTACGGAAGGATGTTTACCATAATGCAGCCCAAGGGAATGTGTTCCCTTGATATACCTCAGAACTCTGTCAACATCTTCCCAATGGGTCTTGTCGGGACAACTGGTGTATCTACTTAACTTGTTCACGGCAAACGCAATGTCTGGACGTCTTCAGTTCATAAGATACATCAAACTTCCGATAATCTGAGACTATCATAATTGAGACACTGGAACCCCAGTCTCATTCTTGAACAAGGGCTTGGATGAATCATATGGAGTCTTAACAGGTTTACGTGATGTGTACTCAAACCTCTCCAGTATCTTCTCAACATAGTGAGACTGAGAGAGAGTTATATCATCAGTAGACTTTATGATTTTAAGCCCTAAAATCACATCAACGACACCCATATCCTTCATCTCAAACTTGCTACACAAGAATGACTTTGTCTCATTTACTACTTTCATATTGGAACCAAAAAGCAGAATATCATCGACGTATAAGCATAACAAAATGAATCCATTATTGACAATCTTGCAGTAGAGACACTTATCAAATTCATTAGAAATAAAGCCAAACAATGATATCACAGAATCAAACTTCTCATGCCATTGCTTAGGGGCTTGTTTCAAGCTATATAATGACTTAACAAGTTTACACACTTTGGACTCATTCCCACGACCCACAAATCCCTCAAGTTGTTCCATATATATCTCTTCTTGAAGATCACTGTGTAAGAACGTGGTCTTCACATCCATCTGATGGATATAGAGATTATAAATGGAAGCCAATGCTATAAGCACTCGGATTTTGGTCATACGGGAAACAGGTTAATAGGTATCAAAATAATGTATTCCTTCCCTTTGTGTGTAGCCCTTAGCAACTAACTTATCCTTATACTTATTGATTATCTCGTCTGCATTAAGTTTCTTCTTAAAAATTCATTTGCAACCAACTGTAGAACAACCAAGAGGCAAATCCACTAATTCCCAAGTTCCATTCGAGAGAATTGATTGGATTTCATCATTAATAGCTTCTTTCCAAAACTTAGCTTCTGGAGATTCCATATCTTGTTTGAAAGTAACAGGATCATCCTCAACATTGTAAGTGAGAAACTCACTTCCAAAGTCTTTGGATGTCGTAGGCCGTTTACTTCTCCTTGGTTCAACTATTTCTTCAGAATCATCAGATTCAGAAATAGCATGTTCTGAGTCGCCCCCCACATTTGTCATCCTTTCCACGTGCTCGGGAATGGAACCTTTGGTAAATGAATCTTCTTGAAAAACTTCATTGGGCACACCAGTTTTCATAGGAAACACATCCTCAAAGAATGTTGCATCATGCAATTCTACAATTGTATTGACCTCAATGCCAGAGATATCTGATTTTACAATCAGGAATCTATAAGCATAGCTTGTCTCTACATAACCCAAAAATATGGCATCAACCATTTTCGGTCCCAATTTCTTCCTTTTGCGTTCAGGGACAAGTACCTTAGCAAGGCACCCTCACACTCAAAGATATTTAAGACTCGGTTTCATTCCTCTCCACAACTCAAACAGACTACTCTATGAATGTTTATGGAGAACTCTATTCAGAATATGGCAAGCCGTATTCAAAGCTTCCCCCCACATAAAGTTGGGTAATCCAGATGTTTGGAGTAAGGCATTTACCATATATATTAAGGTTCGGTTTTTACGTTCAGCTATCCCATTTGATTGTGGTGAATAAGGAGCAGTGACCTCATGAACTATACCATGTAATTGGAAAAATTCCAAAAACAAGTTCGAGGTGTATTCTCCTCCCCTATCAGACCTTAATCGCTTAAGTACTTTACCGGTTTGAGTTTCGACTTCTTTCTTATAAATTTGAAATTTATCCAATGCCTCATATTTACTTCTAAGTAAAAAGACATAACAGTATCTACTTGCATCGTCAATAAAAGTTATAAAATAACGCTTTTGATCTCTTGTAGCAACACCATTAAATTCACAGATATTTGTATGCACTAAATCCAAAATTTCCGAATTCCTATTCACAGAATGAAAAGGCTTCCTAGGCAATTTAGCTTGTACACAGATTTCACATTTATTGTTGCTAATTTCAGATTTAGGGATCAAATTTAGATTCATCATACGCTTCATTGAGGCAACATTAACATGTCCCAAACGTGAATGCCATACATCGGATGAAACAAGATTCATGCAAACAGAACTATAATCATTCAAATTTAAAACGGAATTTGAAATAGGTTAAACATGAATCTTAAACAAGTTCTCCACATCACATAAGTACCCGTTGCCAAAAAAACAAAGAATCACAAAGACGTGTAATAATAGCCTTATTACATTTACAGTCTACTTTATAACCTTTCCTAACTAATATGACGCCACTAAGGATATTGTGTCGAATGGTTGGAACATGTCTTACCCTGTTAAGAGTCAAAACCTTCCCCGAAGGGAACTTCTAGTCCACCCATCCTTCGCCTTTGACTTCTACAGAGCTGGAATCGCCCAAAGTCACGGACCGACCTCGAGAGGCCTGGTAAGACACAAACAGGGATTTATCAGCACACACGTGTACATTAGCCCCAGTGTCAATTATCCAATAAAGTGGTTCAAAAATAGAAAGGATTTCAGGTTTAATAGACATGTACCCATCATTGAGGTTCAAGGATGTAGTCATCATGTTGATCACAGCCTCCTCAGTTGCAGATGTGGTAGCTTTCTTTTCCTTCTTAGTAGGACAATCCTTGTTCCAGTGGCCAACCTGTCTACAAGTCCAACAAGGTTTGTTCTTCGGTTTCTTTTGGATCTTTGCCTTGGGTTTATGTGCATTCTTAGATTTCTTATCTTTGGTGTTTTTTGTAGAAGTAAGATTAACAGTTGTATTTGCATCAGTAGGCACCTTGACCCCTTTCTCCTTTAAGTGTTCTTCTTGTATATTAATATCCATCATTAATTCATCCATAGTGTGTGTCCCTTTGTGATGCTTCAAAGACATACCAAACGATTCCCAAGACTTAGGGAATTTTTCTATGATATACATAACAACGAACTTCTTAGGCAATACCATCTTGGCATCTGAGAGTTCATGAACTAGGAGTTGTAGATCATGTGTTTGATCATAAACTGACTTACCCTCAACCATCTGAAACTTAAGAAATTTAGACACGTAGTATTTTTCATCACCTTAATTTTTAGTGCTAAAATTCTTAATCAACAATTCCCATAAAACCTTGGACGTAGTGACTGGCGGCTTTGAGTAAGAATCATACAGTTTGTTATTTAAACCAAACAGAATCAAACCGCGACACGTTTTATCACCCTTCTTCTAATTAGCAATTATATTTGCATTATCAGAAATTGTTTCATCAGATATAGGTTCAATTTCAATTAAGTATTGATCATAACCCGCAATATTCAGCCAAATTTCCATCTGACTCTGCCAACGGGCAAAATTGGTATCAGTAAATTTTTCAGGCATATTGTTGGTATTAATTTTACATCCCGAACCACCCTGATCGGCCATTTTTAATTAACGACAGAAATCTGATTTCTTTAAGACTGTTGTTAATATTCGTTATTGTCGTTCATGCAACAATGACAAGTGCAATGTAATTAACAATTTAGGCAGATCCAAAATAAGAAACGAAGTTCAAACAAAGCAGGAGAACAGAAAAACAGGAGTTAGATTCACAAACTAGATCGTTCGTTGAGAAACAAACATGCTACTTAAAGAAATCAGTGCCAGGTAATCCTCACGGATAGGCATCGTTCTCCCGGTCATGATCCGGCACGAACCTAGAACAGACACGTCGCTCGCAGTCGATGTCGTCTCGTTGCACCACCACCGGCGCAACACAACAACCGCAGGAACTACCGCCTGACAGTTGTGTCTTGGTGAAGGGAAGGAGAAGTCATGCTTTGCACAGGAGAACGACTCCACGAAGCGACTCCGGGACGACAGCTCTCGCACTCTGGATTAGGGCTCTCAAAAAACACGGCGGCAGAAGACTATTTTCAGTGTGTTTAACCCTAATGACTGGAGGCCTATATATAGCCACACACGTCCCTAATCCTATTCCCAGTGAGACGCAAACACTCGGTTGCTCTTGTACACAACACGGAATAATCTGCAAAAGAGAAATATTTTCTAATTAGGATTAAGAAATTTGAATAAGAAAGAAACAATTAATTACATGAGTAATTAATTACTTAGTCGTATCCTAGTGCAAAAAGAAGACGGAAGACATTCTTCACAATCCACAATCAACAAGCCAGAGCTCGAGCCCGGCGAGGCGTGGCGTGGCACGTGCGTGCGTTGTGATGTAGTAACCCCACCCACCAAGGAGGTGAACATAACTCCTTCCTAGGACTCCTTTGGACACTAGTGCCCCATGTGATCCTACATATGAGGATCATAAAAGTTCTAGAAGTGAGCAATATGGGATAAAACTTTTTTGCCATTTGCACTAGAAACAACACTACTTTCTCACATGTACTTGATGTACTACATTGGGTTAACCCATGCTAAATAAGTGATTACTATAGTAACGCCGCTACAGTAACGAGCTGCTACAGTAATTAGTGGCTACAGTAATCATCTATCTAATACTTTCAAACCTGCAGTGCATGCTTACTAAGCATGCCATGATATCTGGATTTAGATATTGCCACATATTACAGAGCAAGTCTAGATTGACATACCTAATTTTTTTAGTGCGGAAGAGGTAGCTGCAACCTAGTACATTACTATTGAAACTTGATGGCCGCTTCAACTCACCTTCTCTGTTAATTGTCTCAACTAGCTTGATTCGTTCTTTTTTTACCAGAGTTTTCAGTGTAACTATCGACATTTGCAGATCCTTCGTTGGCATTTGCCGGCAAAACCACATTGTTCCTAGCTCGACTGAGATACACTTCTGCCTTAACCATGCCTCAATCTTTACAAACTCTGACAATCACAATTCGTGAAGTACATTCTTCATTGCATTGACATACCTGGGAACACATTGGCGTGCTTAATCCAAGAATTTATTCTGGGCTAACCCAGAGATGACAGTATCAGAGACACCAGAATCCCCAGTCCATGTTATTGAGCGATGTTGCATGATGGCATCTGGCTGGGAACTGGAAAATCTGAGAGAAGAAAACTTAGAACATCATCAGTTTGGGTTTCCAGAGATGCTATTGTTTAGAGCCATAGCTTTGAACTTGGGATCGCTGCTGAGTGTTGAGGATGGACTTTGGGGCTGAGGAATGTGGAGTTTTATTTCTTCACGACGAACGAAGGCAACCTGCAGAGATAGCGCTGGAGCCGTACTTAAAGCGTAAGCATTTCAATAGCATCCGAGGCTTCCGAGCAGAACGGGTAGCAGTTTATCCCATTTTGGCTGAAGTAGAAGATTACGACTTGCAGCATTAGTACAAAACTAGACTACCCGACAACTTGACAACTTACTTACGTGGACGGCGTCCATGGGTGATCAATAAGGAAAATGGTCCACATTGCACTTGGTGAGTGCGTCCGCCCAACATCTCCCCAAGTGGGAGAATGTACGTCATAATTTGTGTAAGGGGGTATGTGTTCGCACGGCCCCACTAGTTTTGTTAACATCTCCCACCAGTTTTGTTAATAAAATTTTCTTGTAGTTGCTTATTTGTGTTAAGATGAGTTGCATGTGAGATTGTTGAGTTTTTAGAGTAGGGTTCAGAATTGGCAACGATCAGTATGATTGTCAATCTTGAATTTAAAACTAGTAGTTTTGTCTTTAATATGTATAAACCCAAAAATCACAACTTATAACTAGTAGATGCATGCTAGGTTGAATGTACTTCAGAGATCCGCCACAAAATTATTTTAAATTCCGCATTTGAAAATATTTTGATCAACATGTGGCATATTCCTGTTTAATTTGAGATTAATTTTCTGCCCTATAGCTTTTGCAAACTGTAACTTTATCTGGACTAGAATGTGTTGGTGCTTTAGTTGCCATATGAGATATCTACAATATTAGGTGCCTTGAAATCTTACAAGTAACTAAATTTGAGAGCAATGGGCACCAGTTTCACTTCACAAGGTGAAACTTCGGTGGTTAGTTGGCAGGTGGTTATTTGGAAGGAGCAGCATAGCGTTGGCAAAACAAGACCCGACTCAGATTTGATCTGACCCTAAAATCTTAAGCACCTTTATCAGATTGAACACTAAAAATTTTCGACCCAATCCGAAAAGAATCTAAAATTAGTTTAGGATCGGGTCTGAGTTTTAGACTTTAAACCCAAATTGACCCATTGACCCAAAATTTAGAATTATATTTTTTTAAATAAATTTACAAATACTATATTTTAAGATACTCGATTGCCTATTAAATTACCAATTCATCAATCATGAGGTTTATTTTGTCAATTCTACATTCTTTTGTAATGATTTGTATGATCTATTATATTAATTATATTATGAACTTGTGTTTAAAACTCTCAAACAAACTACAATAGGTTTATATGTGTTTCTCAATCACATTGTAAGTTTATCACAATGAATTTTTTTAATTGTACTTAGAAATTATCAATGATTAGACAAATCATAGATTTTTTTTAAAATTATTCTCTTGGTATTGGATTTACATGTCAAACCCGATAGACTCAAAATTATTTACAAGTCATGTTAAGATCAAGGGTTTCCACCCAAAAATATATTTTTTGCAAATTTAGAATTAAGATAAAAAGTGTTGACGCAACATAACCCGAAATAAAAGTTGTTGAACCCGAATCCAATTGTCACCCCTACAGTAGCACATACAAACTTCACTCTACAAATGTGAATTTTCCGTGTGGCATAAAATGATATGTATTGCTTTAGAATAAATATTTGGGCTTTAGAACCAGGGTCCCTTCCCATTTTTCCGATCATTCATATGTGGATAATTCTAATCTAATAAAGGTATGGAACTTAATTAGAGTTCAACCACTTTCCATTTCTGTTTGTTTTCACTCATGATATAGTTTTGAGGTAATATGGCATCTCTTAGTATGCACATGATGGTGCATGGATATACCAAAAGTTACCACAAAAGTGGATATTTAACTTAGATGTTCAAACTTTTAAAGAGGTTGTTGCAGCCAATAGAGTTGTTAAGAGAATGAAATTATAAGAGAGAAGAGAGGTTTCTCGTTTGATTATATCAATGAGGATGTTTTGTATGATCAACAACTGAAAAAGGATGCCTTTACTTAATCACAATCTATGATAAAATATTATCAAATCAATTTAAAATGAAACACAACAAAAGACTGTCATTACATGGACCCCCCCGATTTCCCTACACAGGACTTCAGGGCAACACTCTCAACCAGAAGCCGCTTGTGACATTGGGGTTCTCCTTGGGTAGGTCGTCCGTTAATTAGCCTGTGCTCTGCAGATAAGCTTGAGATCCTCATCGAGTGCTCCCTCCGGCATGCCTAGGTGCGTAATAATGGATAGTGACAATCACAGGAAGCCCTGTGTCACTCTAAAAAGGACCAATTTTCTCCTTGCATGGATTGTCAGTACCATGAATGGTTAGTTGATGTGAACAATTTCTATGCTAAGCAGCCACCTTGTTCCCATCGTTGCCCTAAACTAAAGAAATCACTTCTCACTAGTACAGAAATGGGTTATAACATCACTACATGTAGGGTCGGTTTTTCCAAATAACCGACCTTATATGTCAAAAAAAATGTGCGCACCACTTAAGACCTCTTGGGTCAGTTTTCTTAAGAAAACTGACCTTGTAGTGTAACTCTATAGGGTGGGTTTTCCAAATAACCGACCTTATATGTCTATAAAAAATGCGGGCACCACTTAAGACCTCTTGGGTCGCTTTTCTTAAAAAAAACCGACCTTATAGTGTAACTCTATAGGGTCGGTTTTCCAAATAACTGACCTTATATGTCTATAAAAAACATGGGCACCACTTAAGACCTCTTGGGTCGCTTTTCTTAAAATAACTGACCTTGTAGTGTATCTCTATAGGGTCGGTTTTCATAAAATAAGCGACCTTATAGACAATTAAATTACAAAGCCAATTACAGTTTCCCGCGGCAAAAATTTTCTTGATTTTGGCTTCATGCATCGATCTATAGGGTTGGTTTTTCCAAATAACTTGGATCCAGTTAAGTTCACGCATGTATAAGCACCTCTAGCGTCATTTTTTTCCAAATAATCGACCCTAGAAGTCCCTTCTGTCGACAATATTGTCGATCGAGATAAATCTTGGATCCAGTTAAGTTCATGCATGTATAAGCACCTCTAGCATCGGTTTTTTCCAAATAACCGACCCTAGAAGTCCCTTCGGTCGACAATATTGTCGACCGAGATGCATTTTGGATCCAGTTCAGTTCACGCATGTATATGCACCTCTAGCATTAGTTTTTTTCCAAATAACCAACCCTAGAAGTCCCTTCAGTCTACAATATTGTCGACCGAGATAAATCTTGGATCCAGTTAAGTTCATGCATGTATAAGCACCTCTAGCGTCGGTTTTTTTCCAAATAAATGACCCTAGAAGTCCCTTCGGTCGACAATATTGTCGACCGAGATAAATCTTGGATCTAGTTAAGTTCATGTGTGTATAAGCACCTCTAGCGTCGGTTTTTTCCAAATAATTGACCCTAGAAGTCCCTTCGGTCGACAATATTGTCGACCGATATGTATTTTGGATCCAGTTAAGTTCACACATGTATAATCACCTCTAGCGTCGGTTTTTTCCAAATAACTGACCCTAGAAGTGTGGGATCTGATCTCCAAAACTACGATATAAACTCAGTGGAAGCATTCGATTAGCAGCGGGATACAAAAATCACCGAAAATTTAAAACTTTTTGAAACAAGATCTTGAAATCATAAAACTTCTTTCATAGAAAGGAAATAAACTGTTTACATCTCTGTCAAATTACTTCTTCAGTAATTATCCACAACATGATACAAAATCTCAAGAGTCAAAACCAAAATCTCAGACCACTAACTCCGAGGACCTGAGAGTACAGAGAGGACATAGGACTATCTAACTACAACTCAGCAGTCAATATCTCCACCTGAGATTCACTGCTGCTCTTGGTGTTGCTACTGTTGGTATTCATCACCTGTAGGTTGATTCCTTCGTCCTCGACGACCACCTAAAAAGTTGAAATCTACGGAGTGAGACAATTTTAAATAATTGTCCCAGCGAGAGTTATAACTCTCAACTAGAAGCTTTATAATTGCAATCAAAGAACAATATAAGCAATAAAAGTTTTTAAGGCAATCAACACCAGATGGATATTAAGTAGAACTACAACATTTATAAAGAATGAAGAACATATGTACTATATAGTGTAACATCATTCATGTATCTCGTAGTTCAACCTAAGCAGATATACTATGCGGTTGATTATGTTTTACAAACATCATTATGCCCTACATAGATGAGGTATACCGCTCATACTCCAACCGATCACTGTTAAGTCGCATCGGTATCATACCTAGGTCATCAAAAGAGCAGGATTCTTATGACCTCATCTTCCTCAGTCAGAGTGAGGATAAATATGCAGGACATCTGGTGTCTCTACTACTATAGCTCACCAGGGTATTCTGGTACTTTGCTATTAGAGTTACAGTGGCATTCTGTACTCTCTTCGTCATCAAAAGATTTCTTTTTTATCTCTCACCGATGCGGTATAAGAATTTCCTCGAGAGAATTGTATTACAGCATAAACATATAGTGAAGGGTTGATGGATTAAGATACATCTACATCAATTCCTACACTAGGATTTAAGGATATACACATCCATATTCCCCCACATACTCAAAAGTATGTGATCTAGGAGTTCCCTTAGGAAAACCTGTTTCACCATCATTTAACTTCTGACAATGATGGATCTATGATCAGGGCTCTACATGGTATGATTATACTTGATTAGTTAGGTACATTTCAGTATTCTTTTAACATCATTCATGTTCTCAAACATTAATCATTAGCATAGCAGCTATGAAAGTAGAATACTAAATGTAACAAGTCTAACTCACATCAATTATCATTTCTTCATCATCTCATCACAAGTCATCTAATTAGCATGACCTTGATGATACTCATGGCTCTCACAGCCTATCAATCTCATAAGATGCCACTTACTAGGCAAGAGGATATGTCACTATTCATAAAGCTAATAACATGCTTTCAATGAATATGGTATCATAATCTTTACCTGTATATGATCATCCTCATATAAGAACCTGCATGGTTAATTCAACTAATAATAGTAAACAATTCATTTCTAGAGTTGTACCTTCATACCCTTACAAGAGTTAGGTTTCCCTGATTTTCATCAATTAGGGTTTACTATTCACATTACATGTCATCACCCTAGAATTAGGGTTTACTATTCACCTCATGGTGAATTGAACTCATAACATCATTATGTATGAGAAACATCATCATTAAAGCCCTCAGATAAGATTAAGATTCATCAATTATCATAATTAGAGTTTCCATGATCTCACATAGGTGGATCATACCCTAATCATGCACATTCACATGTATTGAAGGTACTTTACTTGAGTTCAACCATAAAAGGTACTTTCTCTCTCCTCTTACTAATATATGGTGGTTACACCACTCTAGATTAGGTTGGTTTAAGTCCTCACTGATTATCATAGGCCAAAACACCACTATCAAATCATTAGGGTTTGGTTAAAACAAGGTATCACTTGATTTAACCCTTCAAGGGAATTTTGGTAAATTACACCATTGATCACCATCATGGGTCAATTCACTAGTCACTTAATCCTTTAATGTCCTAGGTTACCATTAGGGTTAGATCAGATCCCCATTGAACCAATCACACCTTCAATTGATTAAGTATAAACCACCTTGAAAATCTCCAAACGGTTTCAACCTTTAACCACCAAATGGTCTTGAGACCGTTTGGCCTCAAACGGTCTTGAGACCATTTGACCTCAAACGGTCTTGAGACTGTTTGGGGGCGTTGACTGTTTGGGATAGTTTGACTTACAACCCGTTTGAAGCTTATGCGGTTTGAAACCGTTTGATCAAAAACGACCTTGAGATCGATTGGTCCAAACGACCTTGAGATCGTTTGAGCCCAAACGGTCTTGAGACTATTTGACCTCAAATGCTCTTGAGACCATTTGACCTCAAACGTTCTTGAGACCGTTTGGTCCAAATGGGCTCAAACCGTTTGGACCTCAAAAGTCAATCAAAGGTTATGATCGATTATGGTTATCTATGTTGAGACCTTTAGTTAGCCAAATCCATGTTAACCAATTATAAATTGAGTCATTTAGGATTAGCCTTAATCAATTGGACACCAAATTGACCCTCAATTGAAAGCCAATTAGGGTTGAATCCAACTTAATTAGGGTTTTCAATCGGATAATCATCAATATTCAACAATGTGAATCAATTCGAGGTTGAACCCATCAATTGACCTCCAATTGGGCCTAAACTTGGACCAAACGGTCTTGATATCATTTGGAAATCCTCCAAACGGTCTTGAGACCGTTTGCCCAAAGTTTCATCAAAAACCAAGTCGGTTGGATAAGGGTTGAACCCTAAATAGGTCTAAAATCAGCATTTTTATCAATTCATCAACCTAATGTGATTAGACCCTCAAACCATAAAATTACCTTAACCCTAGACCTCCAAACGGTCTTGGGTTGTCACCAAGCGGTCTTGATACCGTTTGGATGAACCCCCAAATGGTCTTGAGACCGTTTGGGTCCTTCAACCCAAAACTCACCAAGATCTATCCTTAAAATCAGCAAATCAACCCGATTAGGGTTTAGGGGGTTGGAGTGCCTTCAACTCTTGATTGGTTTGGAATTAGGTTAAGATTCTTTGTAGGAATTAAGTTAAACATATTTACAACAGACCCTTAAACGTTCGTCCCTTGGTCAATCCTATCAAACGGTCTTGAGACCGTTTGATTCCAAACGGTCTTGCAAGACCGCATGAGATCAAACGTTTTGTGACCGTTTGATTTCAAACGGTTTGCAACCGTTTGGACCAAATGGGTCCAAGGTCATTTGATAAAGTTTCCTAGGAATCCATGCCCATCATCTTCAACCTCTGTTCAGGTCGGTTACTCCACAGATTGCTTGCAAAAGTGCAAGGAAGAAAGGAGGTAGAAGAAGAACTAAGCTTAAATTGCAAGAACATACACATGCATAATAAAGCAAGGAGTTTAGAGTTATAAAACCCACCTCAAACGTTGTTCCTAGAGCTCCAAGATTCCAAGCTTCAAGCCTTTAATGGCGTCTTGAGCTCTACAAGTCGGCCAAAGGTGATTCTCCAAGGAAAAGATGGGGATGGTCGGCTAAAACAAGAAACCTAAGTAAATTAACCATAGAACCAACCTTATACAAGGATTTCCTCCAAGAATCCGAACTAGAAGATGGTTTTCTTCTTACCTTAGAATTAGTTGGTCATCTCCCTGAGTTCGAGAGCTCTGCCTTGGTCATTTTGAGAAAGATGAGAAATGAAGAAGATAAAGGATACGTTTAGTTGGTTTGCAAGGGAACTAGGCTTATATAGTTTAGGCTAATTTCCACCATAAGGACCTCTAAAACATGGATTTCTCATCTAAGTCCCTCCTTATTTCTAAGGCACGTCCAAAGCATCAAAAATTATGCAAAGCTCATCAAAACTCAAGATCTAAGGGTAAAGGAAACTAACATACAACTAAGGAACATGTATGAAAGGTCTCCTTACTTACTTTTGGTGAAACTACTACAAAGGTCATTCTTTTTATCTGCTTACTTCATTAAAGCACCCCCTTTATCATTTCTACTCTAAATGATGTCAAGAGTCATAAAAGATACTCTAGAAGGTGTATTTTACAAGTTGCACCCCACATTTTGGGTAAATTACACTTTACTCCAAAACTAGGGTTTTAAGTACAAGGTTTGCTCCACAAGATGCATCTTGATGCCCAGGCTTTGGAAGTCCATCATACTTCATCATAAACACTCATATGATGTCTCATCATCAGAGGAACATCTTAACCTGTGAAATTTGCAAGTTAACCCCTCTAACTGGGTAATTTGCCCATAGGTCCCTACATGACAAAACAATACTACAACTTTGTTTAAAAAGAGGCAAAAATTGAAAGTATATGTTCTTGAGGAACTTAATTACATGCCAGGGAGTAATCACAAGTATTTAATTACATATTTAGGCAAAACACCTAGGGTTAGTTTATAACCCAGGTAAGGGATGTTACAAATTATCCACCCCTTACAAGGATTTCATCCCCGAAATCGATAAAACACATTAGGAGAAAAGGGTAGGGTATTTCCTTCTCATCTCATCCTCTAGTTCCCAAGTGGCTTCTTCGACACCACGATGGTTCCAGAGGACTTTCACAAGACTTATATCTTTCTTCTTTAGCTTTTTAATTTTGTTATCAAGGATTGACACTGGTCCTTCCTCATAAGTTATATCTTCATTCAATTCTACTTCCATAGGTTGTAGAATTGACTCGGTGTTAGGATGACATTTCCTCAGCATAGAAATGTGAAACATAGGGTATAACTTCTGCAACTCCTGAGGTAACTCTAGTCTATAGGCTATCTTTCCAACTCATTCAATGATTGGATAAGGTCCCATAAATCTAGGAGCTAACTTCCCTTTCCTTCCAAAATGAAGGACTCCTTTCTAAGGTGAGACCTTAAGGTACACTCTGTCTCCAACCTGGAACTCTAAGGGTCTACATCGTCTGTCAGCATAAGACTTCTGCCTATCTTGTGCAGTCTTAAGCTTTTGTTGTATAACTTTGATCTTCTCTGTAGTTTGCTGCACAAGGTCAGGACCTAACAACGGATGCTCTCCGGTCTCATACCAACATAAGGGTGATCTACAACGTCTACCATACAAGGCTTCATAAGGTGCCATATCAATACTATGTTGATAGCTATTGTTATAGGCAAACTCTATCAAGCTTAGGTGTAGATCCCAACTCCCGGTAAACTGGAGAACACATGCTCTCAACAAGTCTTCCAAGGTCTATATAGTCCTTTCAGACTCTCCATCAGTCTGTGGATGAAAGGTTGTACTAAACTTTAACTTGGTGCCTAAGGCTCTGTGTAACTGCTCCCGAAAATGACTTGTAAACTGGGGACCTCTGTCAGAAACTATAGTGACAGGAACTCTGTGCAATCGCACTATCTCTTGAACATACAACTGTGATAACCTTTCAGCAGAATAGGTTGTTTTGACAGGTAAGAAATGTGTTGTCTTTGTCAACCTATCAACAATTACCCAAATGGAATCATGTCCTTTGCTTGTCCTGGGTAGGCCAACAACAAAGTCCATGGTCACATGATCCCACTTCCACTGTGGTATGGGTAAAGGTTGCATTGTTCCTGTAGGCTTCTGGTGTTCAGCCTTAACTTGCTGACACACAGGACACCTCAGAACAAACTTAGCAACATCCTTCTTCATTCCAGGCCACCAATACATGTCCTTTAAGTTTTGATACATCTTGGTGCTCCCTGGATGCATAGCATACATTGAAGAATGAGCTTCTTCCGAGACTAACTTCCTCAAGTTACTCAGATCAGGTACTATCATCCTCCCATGATAGCATGCTACCTGATCATCTGAATCATGGAAACCATCTCGCTTCTCATTACCATACTCAGATCTGATCTGCTGAACTGCAACATCAACTTGTTGTGCCTCCTTGATCTGCTCTCTCAGAGTAGGTTTTATATGCATCTCAGCTAACAACCCGGCTAACAATGACACCTTCAATTGTACATTGTCTTGCCTTAAGGAGATAAGCATATCTCTCTTAGAGCATACTAAAGAAATTAGTTGTGCCCTATCTAAGGCTGGTGTTGTTGATTTCCTACTTAGAGCATCTGCAACTACATTGGCCTTCCCTGGATGGTAATCAATTGTACAATCGTAGTCTTTGATTAACTCCATCCAGCGACGTTGCCTCATGTTAAGCTCATGTTGAAAGAAGATATACTTAAGATTCTTGTGGTCTGTGAAAATTTGGAATGTTTCTCCGTAGAGATAATGTCTCCAGATTTTCAAGGCATGAACCACAACTGCTAGCTCTAGATCGTGTGTCGGATAATTCTCTTCGTGTTTCTTAAACTGTCGGGAAGTGAAAGAAATCACTTGCTTATCCTGCATCAACACACATCCAAGTCCATTCTTGGAGGCGTCATAGAAAACTATGTATCCTTTGCCTTGCTCAGGTAACACAAGCACAGGTGCACTTGTCAACCTCTCCTTCAACAGCTAAAAAGACTGTTGACACTTATCACTCCAAACAAAAGGAACATTTTTCTGGGTTAACTTGGTTAAGGGTAAGGCTATAGAACTAAAGTTCTTAATAAACCTTCGGTAGTAACCAGCTAACCCTAAGAAACTTCAAATCTTCATTGGTGTCTTCGTTTGTTCCCATTGTAGAACATATTCTACCTTTTTAGGGTCAACACGGATACCCGAGGCAGATACCACATGACCAAGAAAGGATACTTCTGGTAACCAGAACTCACAGTTGCTAAACTTAGCGTATAACTTGTGTTCTCTTAGCAAGGTCAAAGCTTGGCAAAGATGTTGTTCATGCTGCTGAGCATCCTTACTATAGATTAGAATGTCATCTATGAAGATGACAACACACTGATCAAGGAAAGGTCAGAAGACTCTATTCATGAGTTCCATGAATGCAGCTGGTGCATTAGTTAGTCCAAACGACATAACTGTGAACTCATAGTGACCATATCTTGTCCTAAAGGCAGACTTAGATATGTCACTATCCTTAATACGGAGTTGATGATATCCAGACCTCAAGTCTATCTTTGAGAAGACTGTTGTACCACACAATTGGTCAAAAAGATCATCAATCCTCGGCAGAGGGAACTTATTCTTTATTGTTACTTTATTGAGTTGTCTGTAATCAATGCACAACCGCATTGACCCATCTTTCTTTTTAACAAATAAAACCGGAGCACCCCAAGGTGAAGTACTCGGTCGGATGAAACCTTTCTCAAGTAACTCTTGAAGCTGTTTCTTGAGTTCTTCCATTTCGGCAGGCGCCATCCTATACGGTGTCTGGGCTATGGGTTGTGTATCTGGGACTAAATTGATTTCAAAATCAATTTCCCGAGGCGGTGGTATACCGAGAAGTTCTTCAGGAAACACGTCCTCGAATTCCCTGACTACTGGAACTTCAATAGGGTTGGGACTCTCTATGGTAGTATCTACTACATGGGCCAAGAATGCATAACATCCTTGCCTCATCAGCTTATCAGTAACCATAGATGACACAAGACAGGTGGGTAGAATCTTCCTTTCTCCTTGAAAGATCCATGTGTTGCTTTCATCAGTAAACACAGCCAGCTTGGATTCACAATCCAAAACCACCTTATACCTTTCCAAGGTATCCATCCCAAGGATTATATCAAATCCTTGCATATCAAGTAGCATAAGATCCACTTGAATGCGATGATCAGAAAAGAAGAGGATGCAGGGAGAGCATACCTCCTGCAAAATAGTAGACCCTCTCAACGGAGTCTCAAGCAACGAACTATCTGTCCTATGACTGACTGTCATATTGCAGATACGAACCACTCTTTGGGTGATAAAGGAGTGTGTAGCACCCGGGTCAATCAAAATAGATACAACACAGGATTTAGACATATCAGAATATAAAAGTTCCATCTGACCTGCCACAACCTGTGGATTGACCACTGCATCTGGTGGGTTCATAGCATCGAACCTCGTTGTCGCCTGAGGTTGAGTTGGTGTTGACGATCCAGCTTGATATGCTTGTCCACGTCCCCTAGCTACTCCTTGAGACTGCCTTCTCTGTGATCCCTGTTGATTCTGTCTCTGAGGCTGTGTCACACTGACAGGCCTAGACCTGCAGTCCTTCATCAAATGTCCCACCTTCCCACAGTTGTAGCAGCTTCTTTCCAGTTGTTGTGGTCTTGGTGGTCATGTGACTGACATTGATGCTGAGCTGCGAGTCTCTTGTAGTGGTAGGCTTCGTCCTCTATCTATACTCAGTGTCCACTGTGTCTGAGCACTAGATCTGGGTGGTGGAGGTGTAGGTGCATAGAATCTAGGCTTCTTAAAGTCTCTAGATGAAGAACCCTGGAACTGCGGATATCTCTTATGGGTTTGCCTCTTCTCAACTACGGATCTTTCTATCCTTCGGACTGACTCAACGAAGGTAGCGAACCTTTCCCGATTCTCTAGGGCAGACACGGGAGTAGTCAAGTCGGCATTCAAACCCTTCTCAAACCTTCTGATCCTTTCTTCTTCTGTGACAGCCATGTGCGGACACAACCGCAGCAACTCCATGAACTTAGCTTCGTACTCGCTAACGTTCATCATGCCCTGCCTCAATCTCTCGAATTGAGAGATCTTCTCGTCCAGGAAGGTCTTTGGAAAATATCTGTGGACAAATTCCCGACAAAATTCTTCCCACGAGATCTCTATTCCCAGTCTCTTCTGCTCTTCCATGGTCCACCAGTGACCAGCACTTCCTTTGAGAAGATAGACAGCATGTCTAACCTTCTCAGCTTCAGGGATGTTCAAGATTCTAAAGGCTTTCTCCAACTCGGTTAACCACAGATCAGCATCTGCGGGGTTCACTATCCCAAAGTATTCGGTAGCCCCGACACGATGAAGTCGCTCGAACGTTTTACCGATACCTTGTCCCTCATGTTGGATAGGTGCCCTAGGTGCACGCATGGGCATCCTGTCGGTGATATGTGTCATGTCAGTCATAAACTGCCCGAACATGGTTTGAACAGCTGGGTTACCCATATCAACTGGGTCAAACTGAGGTGGCTCAAGTACGGGTTGCTCTATTTCTGGGTTCCTTGCACTTTCCCGAGGTGCAGCAACACTACTCTCCGCTATGTACTCCTCATGTGGCTCAGACATCCTTATATATCTTCTTCTCCTGAGGAGCAGAAGATTCTATTAGATAAGGAAGAAATACTAGGGATAGACTCGACATCCTAAGTCCTATGTCTCTGTAGACTCAGTGAACCTAGAGCTCTGATACCACTTAATTAAGGGCTCCGATCTCCAAAACTACAATATAAACTCAGCGGAAGCATTCGATTAGCAGCGGGATACAAAAATCACCGAAAATTTAAAACTTTTTGAAACAAGATCTTGAAATCATAAAACTTCTTTCATAGAAAGGAAATAAACTGTTTACATCTCTGTCAAATTACTTCTTGAGTAATTATCCACAACATGATACAAAATCTCAAGAGTCAAAACCAAAATCTCAGACCACTAACTCCGAGGACCTGAGAGTACAGAGACAACATAGGACTATCTAACTACAACTCAACAGTCAGTATCTCCACCTGAGATTCACTGCTGCTCCTGGTGCTGTTGTTGTTGGTATTGATCACCTGTAGGCTGATTCCTTCGTCCTCGACGACCACCTAAAAATTTGAAATCTACGGAGTGAGACAATTTTAAATAATTATCCCAGCGAGAGTTATAACTCTCAACTAGAAGCTTTATAATTGCAATCAAAGAACAATATAAGCAATAAAAGCTTTTAAGGCAATCAACAGTAGATGGATATTAAGTAGAACTACAACATTTATAAAGAATGAAGAACATATGTACTATACAGTGTAACATCATTCGTGTATCTCGTAGTTCAACCTGAGCAGATATACTATGTGGTTGATTATGTTTTACAAACATCATTATGCCCTGCGGAGATGAGGTATACCGCTCATACTCCAACCGATCACTGTTAAGTTGCATCGGTATCATACCTAGGTCATCAAAAGAGTCGGATTCTTATGACCTCATCTTCCTCAGTCAGAGTGAGGATAAATATGCAGGACATCTGGTGTCTCTGCTACTATAGCTCACCAGGGTATTCTGATACTTCGCTATTAGAGTTACAGTGGCATTCTGTACTCTCTTCGTCATCGAAAGATTTCTTGTTTATCTCTCACCGATGCGGTATAAGAATTTCCTCGAGAGAATTGTATTACAGCATAAACATATAGTGAAGGGTTGATGGATTAAGATACATCTACATCAATTCCTACACTAGGATGTAAGGATATACACATCCATATTCCCCCACATACTCAAAAGTATGTGATCCAGGAGTTCCCTTAGGAAAACCTGTTTCACCATCATTTAACTTCTGACAATGATGGATCTATGATCAGGGCTCTACATGGTATGATTATACTTGATTAGTTAGGTACATTTCAGTATTCTTTTAACATCATTCATATTCTCAAACATTAATCATTAGCATAGCAGCTATGAAAGTAGAATACTAAATGTAACAAGTCTAACTCACATCAATTATCATTTCTTCATCATCTCATCACAAGTCATCTAATTAGCATGACCTTGATGATACTCATGGCTCTCATAGCCTATCAATCTCATAAGATGCCACTTACTAGGCAAGAGGATATGTCACTATTCATAAAGCTAATAACATGCTTTCAATGAATATTGTATCATAATCTTTACCTGGATATGATCATCCTCATATAAGAACCTGCATGGTTAATTCAACTAATAATAGTAAACAATTCATTTCAAGAGTTGTACCTTCATACCCTTACAAGAGTTAGGTTTCCCTGATTTTCATCAATTAGGGTTTACTATTCACATTACATGTCATCACCCTAGAATTAGGGTTTACTATTCACCTCATGGTGAATTGAACTCATAACATCATTATGTATGAGAAACATCATCATTAAAGCCCTCAGATAAGATTAAGATTCATCAATTATCATAATTAGAGTTTCCATGATCTCACATAGGTGGATCATACCCTAATCATGCACATTCACATGTATTGAAGGTACTTTACTTGAGTTCAACCATAAAAGGTACTTTCTCTCTCCTCTTACTAATATATGGTGGTTACACCACTCTAGATTAGGTTGGTTTAAGTCCTCACTGATTATCATAGGCCAAAACACCACTATCAAATCATTAGGGTTTGGTTAAAACAAGGTATCACTTGATTTAACCCTTCAAGGGCATTTTGGTAAATTACACCATTGATCACCATCATGGGTCAATTCACTAGTCACTTAATCCTTTAATGTCCTAGGTTACCATTAGGGTTAGATCAGATCACCATTGAACCAATCACACCTTCAATTGATTAAGTATAAACAACCTTGAAAATCTCCAAACGGTTTCAACCTTTAACCACCAAATGGTCTTGAGACCGTTTGGCCTCAAACGGTCTTGAGACCATTTGACCTCAAATGGTCTTGAGATCGTTTGGGGGCGTTGACCGTTTGGGATAGTTTGACTTTCAACCCGTTTGAAGCTTATGCGGTTTGAAACTGTTTGATCAAAAATGACCTTGAGATCGATTGGTCCAAGCGACCTTGAGATCGTTTGAGCCCAAACGGTCTTGAGACCGTTTGACCTCAAATGGTCTTGAGACCGTTTGACCTCAAACGGTCTTGAGACCGTTTGGATCCAAATGGTCTTGAGACCGTTTGGTCCAAATGGGCTCAAACCGTTTGGACCTCAAAAGTCAATCAAAGGTTATGATCGATTATGGTTATCTATGTTGAGACCTTTAATTAGCCAAATCCATGTTAACCACTTGTAAATTTAGTCATTTAGGATTAGCCTTAATCAATTGGACACCAAATTGACCCTCAATTGAAAGCCAATTAGGGTTGAATCCAACTTAATTAGGGTTTTCAATCGGATAATCATCAATGTTCAACAATGTGAATCAATTCGAGGTTGAACCCATCAATTGACCTCCAATTGGGCCCAAACTTGGCCCAAACGGTCTTGAGATTGCTTTTACATCCTCCAAATGGTCTTGAGACCGTTTGCCCAAAGTTTCATAAAAAACCAAGTCGGTTGGATAAGTGTTGAACCCTAAATAGGTCTAAAATCAGCATTTTTATCAATTCATCAACCTAATGTGATTAGACCCTCAAACCATCAAATTACCTTAACCATAGACCTCCAAACGGTCTTGGGTTGTCACCAAACGGTCTTGAGACCGTTTGGATGAACCCCCAAACGGTCTTGAGACCGTTTGGGTCCTTCAACCCAAAACTCACCAAGATCTATCCTTAAAATCAGCAAATCAACCCGATTAGGATTTTGGGGGTTGGAGTGCCTTCAACTCTTGATTGGTTTGGAATTAGGTTAATATTCTTTGTAGGAATTAAGTTAAACATATTTCCAACATACCCTTAAACGTTCATCCCTTGGTCAACCCTATCAAACGGTCTTGAGACCGTTTGATTCCAAACGGTCTTGCAAGACCGCATGAGATCAAACGGTTTGAGACCGTTTGGACCAAATGGGTCCAAGTTCGTTTGATAAAGTTGCCTAGGAATCCACGCCCATCATCTTCAACCTCTGTTCAGGTCGGTTACTCCACGTATTTCTTGCAAAAGTGCAAGGAAGAAAGGAGGTAGAAGAAGAACTAAGCTTAAATTGCAAGAACATACACATGCATAATAAATCAAGGAGTTTAGAGTTATAAAACCCGCCTCAAACGTTGTTCCTAGAGCTCCAAGCTTCCAAGCTTCAATCTTTTAATGGTGTCTTGAGCTCCAAAAGTCGGCCAAAGGTGATTCTCCAAGGAAAATATGGGGATGGTCGGCTAAAACAAGAAACCTAAGTAAATTAACCATAGAACCAACCTTATACAAGGATTTCCTCCAAGAATCCGAGCTAGAAGATGGTTTTCTTCTTACCTTAGAACTAGTTGGTCGTCTCCCTAATTTCCAGAGATCTGCCTTGGTCATTTTGAGAAAGATGAGAAATGAAGAAGATAAAGGATACGTTTAGTTGGTTTGCAAGGGAACTAGGCTTATATAGTTTAGGCTAATTTCCACCATAAGGACCTCTAAAACATGGATTTCTCATCTAAGTCCCTCCTTATTTCTAAGGCACGTCCAAAGCATCAAAACTTATGCAAAGCTCATCAAAACTCAAGATCTAAGGGTAAAGGAAACTAACATACAACTAAGGAACATGTATGAAAGGTCTCCTTACTTACTTTTGGTGAAACTACTACAAAGGTCATTCTTTTTATCTGCTTACTTCATTGAAGCGCCCCCTTTATCATTTCTACTCTAAATGATGTCAAGAGTCATAAAAATACTCTAGAAGGTGTATTTTACAAGTTGCACCCCACATTTTGGGTAAATTACACTTTACTCCAAAACTAGGGTTTTAAGTACAAGGATTGCTCCACAAGCTGCATCTTGATGCCCAGGCTTGGGAAGTCCATCATACTTCATCATAAACACTCATATGATGTCTCATAATCATAGGAACATCTTAACCTGTGAAATTTTCAAGTTAACCCCTCTAACTGGGTAATTTGCACATAGGTCCCTGCATGACAAAACAATACTACAACTTTGTTTAAAAAGAGGCAAAAATTGAAAGTATATGTTCTTGAGGAACTTAATTACATGCCAGGGAGTAATCACAAGTATTTAATTACATATTTATGTGAAACACCTAGGGTTAGTTTATAACCCAGGTCAGGGATGTTACAAGAAGTCCCTTCGGTCGACAATATTGTCGACCGAGATGTATTTTGGATCCAGTTAAGTTCACGCATCTATAAGCACCTCTAGCGTCAGTTTTTTCCAAATAACTGACCCTAGAAGTCCCTTCGATCGACAATATCATCGACCGAGATAAATCTTGGATCCAGTTAAGTTCACGCATGTATAAGCACCTCTAGCGTCGGTTTTTTCCAAACAACCGACCCTAAAGCTCTTCTCGATCGATGAATTTGTCGACCGATAACCTCTCGGTCGACATATTTGTCGACCGAGATGGAGCCAAATTTCATGTGTATAAACACCTCTAAGGTCGGTTTTTCCTTATAACCGACCCTAGATCTCCCTCGGTCGACGAATTTGCCGACCGATAACCTCTCTGTCGACAAATTCGTCGATCGAGAAGGAGCCAGATTTCACCTCTAGGGTCAGTTTTTTCTTATAACCGACCCTAAAGGGCTCCTCGGTCGACAATATTGTCGACCAACATGAATTTTGGATCCAGTTTAGTACTTTTCAAAACTTTATAAAGCATTGGGATCTCAATCCCTTGTCTCATTGTTGGGAATTCACATCCCTCAATACCACCATCATCACATTTGCTGGATCTGGGTATTCAAACCCTTAGTTCATCACTAAACATGGTTATCACTTATCAGGTAACTATTACCTTCAGGTCATCTGACCAAGGTATTCAGGATATTTGTTACACAAGCATCTCACATGGTTAGTATACTTGATAACAACCATATCAATTTCATATCAACATCATGCAATACAAAGATAACATAACTATTCCCTCATTAGGGTTAGAGTTTCCCATCTTTATCAATTAGGGTTTCACATCACATCATCCCATATTAAGGTTACACATAACATTATCATATTATGGTTTTACTCAACATCACCCTATATTAGGGTTTCACATAACATTATCCCATATTAGGGTTTCACATAACATTATCCCATATTAGGATTTCACACGACATCACCCTATATTAGGGTTTCACATAACATCATCCCATATTAGGGTTTTATAAGCACCTTAAAGCTCCCTCGGTCAACAAATTCATCGACCGAAAAGAGCCAGATTTTACGTGTATAAGCACCTCTAGGATCGGTTTTTTTCCTTATAACCGACCCTAAAGTGCTCTTCGGTCGATAATATTGTCGACCGACATGAATTTTGGATCCAATTTAGCTCACGCATGTATAAGCACCTTTAGAGCTCTCCTCAGTCGACAAATTTGTCGATCGTTAACCTCTCGGTCGACAAATTCATCGACCGAGAAGGAGCCAGATTTCACGTGTATAAGCACCTCTAGGGTCGGTTTTTTCTTATAATCGACCCTAAAGGACTACTCGGTCGATGAATTTGTCGACCGACATGAATTTTGGATCAAGTTTAGTTCATGCATGTATAAGCACCTCTAGCGTCAGTTTTTTACTTTTAACCGACCCTAGAGCTCCCCTCGGTTGACAAATTTGTCGACCGAAAATGTGTTTGAGTGTTTTTAAATAACCAAACACGGGCACTGCTTATCTTTAGCGTCGGTTTGTTTCTTTTAACCGACGCTACAGGTCGAGTCTCTCCTTTAAAATGGCTGAAACCTAGTCTTTCTCCCCCACGAAACAAAATTTCCGTTCTATTTTTCTCTCCCGCGGTGCGGATACCTTTTCCACCGTGAAGCCCATGCCACCTCTTCACGTCGCCAAAGCCCTTGCCTCCTCTTTGTGAAAAGAGCTCATCGTCGCCGCCTCTCCACACTTCCACGAAGGTCGCCGCCTCTCCGTGAAGGTCGTCTCATCCTCTACGATGGTCTTCGTTGTTTCCAAGTAAGGTTGTCGCCGTTTCCAAGGAAGGTTGCCGCCGTTTCCAAGTAAGGTTCCCAAGTTCATTTCTGGGTTCAGATCCTGTAACAACCCCGCCTCCCGGTAACCCCCAATTAAGGGAGACCCGAAGGTCAGAATCGTTAATCAATTTATAGGATCAAAGGTTCAACATATAATCAACAATAATTATAAAATTCTACTAACTAAACTGGAATTGGGTACAAAAATTAAAACTTTTACTTACCTTTATAAAATTGGGAAATCTAACTATCCACAGCTTGAAATGCTCTATCTAATCCTCCTTGCACTTTATTTCTTAATTTCACGATGTGCCACTTTACTGTTTGTGATTTTCAGGATATTACCTAAAATGCCGACAAACAAAACATCGATCAACAATTGCTGGTATGTGGAGGCAACCAAAATTTCACAATTAGGTCTAACAATTTAAGTATTGCAATCAAGTTATTAACAAGTCAATTTACATTTTCCGTGTGACAATCCCCACCGCTTTTGCCCTAACCCTGGATTTGACTTAAGGCCACCTTCTCGATCCCGAGCTTGGTGCCTAGGAGTCACCTCTCATGGTGCTCCTTAGTCTTGCCTCATCAATCACCTTCTCATTCCCGAGCTTGGTGTCTAGGGTCACCTCTCATGGTGCCCATTGGTCTACCCTCCTGGGCCTGACCTTTATGGCATCTTCCATCAGGGTGGCATGTAGGTGCAGGATTTACACATTTATATTAAATGGTGATAGTCATAGTCACTTTATAGTTGCAATATGAACATCCAAACAGTTTAGTTGCATCTAATGCGATTAAACATTCGGGAATCTATCGGGAAACTAAAGCGGTTATTCATATTTAACCACATACTTGCTAAGTAGATTTGAATGCAGAAACAACCAATCAACCAGGATTCAAGCAAGCACACACACAATTATTCCTGAAAAAGCATCCAATTTCTTTATCATTAAATTCATCATCTTGATCCATTCATCCTAGTTGTTGCCTAGGTTATTTACCCTTTTTAGGGTTTTAACCATAATTAGGGTTTTATTTCCTTTTTATTACTTTAAACCCTAATTTCACCAAATCAGTTGCAAACCCTAACTTTTCATCAAAAGATCTAATTTTATCTTTTACCAAAAAGGAAACTCTAAATTTCAGATTATAATCACCTTTTATTCTCTTTTCTTTATTCTAGGGTTTCTAAACATATTAATCAACATACTAGGTTTAAAACCCTAAACATGTAATTATATCATCAAAACAGGTTAAAAACATCTTAATCATTAATCAGGTTAAACATATTCGAATTACCCTAATTACATGACTAAATATATCCTTGATAACCAATTAGGGTTTTCTTTTTACAAATTAACTCGTTTTCCATCAAAATATGTACTTTTGCAAAAATATATAGATTCAGATGTTCAAACCATTTTTAATGTATTCCTCATATTTTTCTGATCATTTTTCATGTATTAACTTTTTGCATCCGAGTTTTCTAGCTCCAGATATGATTTTTTTCATGAAAAATCCTTTATGATTTATTTGTTATTTTCCAAAAGAAACTAGGAACAACCAGGATCGCTTGATCCGTGGTCCGCTGGACCTCATAGGATCCAACGTCCAGGATCAAGCGTGCCCTCTTTAAGCAAACAAAATAACCAAAGGTCAGATCTAACCTTGGCGCGACTGAAGACGATGAAGGCTAATGTGGTAATTTTGCGGGGGCTTCTTCAACCTTGCGTTGCTCCCCTATTGCGCGCCGCTAGTCAACCTCAGGGTTGACTTGGCGACCCTCGCTACCTGCGACCGTGCCAACAGGTTGGGGAGCTTCGTCTCCCGTCAACGAACTTGATCAGGGGTTCAATTGCCCGCCAGGTACACGCCAAAGCTACTCCTTCCCGCCGGACTCCGGCGAGGGTCTCCGTGATGATGGGGTGTAGGTCTGAATGAATCGTCCAATTGAGGGCATGGAAACAAAGCTCTCGCTCTTCCGTAGAGGTTGGGCGAGACGAAAGAGTTGCCGGTGCCTCCGTTCAACCTCCCCTATATAGGGTTGAGGCAGTCCCTGTTAGATTGGGCATTTTCCAAAAACACGTCCAAACCTAGCTAAACCAGGGACCTTTTCCTTCGGTTTCAACCCCCCGATCTAAAGAATCAGTTGCCAGGCTTGCACATCCAGTGAATCACGAGAAATCAAAGAGGGAAAGTCCCTTAGTTGGCCGCAGAAACACAATCCCACTGGGACTTAGGCAAAGGTCGTTCCACGTTGGATCAAGATCCAACAGACCTTGTTGTTCACGTTCAACACAAAGGAAAAAAATCTATTTCTTCAATTCCAAATAATTTCCAAATTGGAGATAACTTGGAAAATTGATATCTCCCAAACCATAACTCCAAATTAACTCACATTTTAAGGGAAGTTTTGTCTTGTCATTATCTGAATTTATACGAAATTTGGAAAATAGATTGCAATGGATGAGAAGGCTTCCTTCTCTCCCAAGTTTTCTCATTAATTAGCCCAAATTAATTTATATTCCTTTTTTCTTTGTGATTATCTTGTTATTTTGGGTCCCTTGGACTTCAAGGAAACCCAAAGGCACGGATTCCCATATTGGGGAATATTGGTTTGCCTTTATCTTCTTTTAATTTTCAATTACTCACATCTCCCTTTTATTAATCAATTCTTTTTCCTTTTTAATTCCCTTTTCTTATCAATTGGGCTTAAGGGCCAACAAAGCCCACAATCATTCAATCAAAGCCATTTCTCACAAAATCTATCAAAATTAAAATAAAAGGATTTCATTTATTTATCAAAAGAGAAATATGCTTCACATTACATTTTCAAGAAAATGGGGTTGTAACATCCTCCCCTCCTTATAGGAATTTTGCCCTCAAAATTCAAACAATCAAACAAACAATTCAGGGTATGTTTTCTCCATGTCTGCCTTCATCTCCCATGTGGCCTCATCCTCTCCATGGTGCTTCCAAAGAACCTTTACCATCTATATATTCTTGCATCTGAGCTCTTTCACCTTGGTATCTAGAATCCGTAAAGGTGTCTCAGGATAAGTCAGCTTCCCTTGAAGCTCAATAGGTTCAATGCTCAGCACGTGGCTCGGATCTTGCACATATCGCTTCAGGTTAGATACGTGAAACACATCATGCATCATGCTATACTGAGGGGGTAACGCCAAACGGTATGCAATTTCACCAATCCGTTCTAACACCTCAAACGGACCCACGTATCAGGGACTCAGCTTTCCTCTGTTCTTAGCTATAGCTCGGAGCGGTCAGATTTTCAAAAACACATGATCTCCCACAGTGAAATGCACATCAGTCCGCTTTGCATCAGCATACGACTTCTGTCGATCCTGGGCTCTCTTTAGCCTTTGCTTGATCAAATCCACTTTATCAGCATACACTTAGATCTCATCTGACCTCAACAGGGTCCTCTCACCCACATCATCCCAGTGAAGTGGTGACCGACACGGTCTCCCGTACAAAGCTTCATACGGAGGCATCCCGATACTGGCTTGGTAGCTATTGTTGTAGGCGAACTCTTCCAACGGTAAGTATTGCTCCCATGAGCCACCCCAATCGAGCACACAAGCTCTCAACATATCTTCTAATGTCTGGATTGTCCTTTCTGACTGACCATCTGTTTGGGGGTGATAAGTGGTACTAAACTTTAACCTTGTACCAAGTTCCTCTTGAACTTGCTTCCATAACTTGGAAGTGAACTTTGGGTCTCTATCTGAAATGATCGATCCTGGCACACCATGCAAACGTACTATCTCTCTGATATACAGCTCAGCTAGGTCTGTCACCTTAGCAGTGGTCTTCAGGGCAACGAAGTGTGCTGACTTAGTAAGACGATCTACCACGACCCATATCGCGTCATGGCTTCTCTTGGTCCGGGGTAGACCCACCACAAAATCCATGGTGATCTGCTCCCATTTCCACTCTGGAATCTCTATTGACTGTAAAAGTCTGCCGGGTCATTGGTGTTCAGCCTTCACCATCTGGCACGTAAGACAACTAGCCACCCGTGACACAATGTCTTTCTTCATTCCTGGCCACTAGAAAAACCATTGTAGGTCCTTGTACATATTAGTAGTCCTTGGGTGCACTGTGTACTTGGACCCATGAGCCTCTTGCAAGATGCGTTCCTTTATTGATGAATCCGCTGGAACCCATACGCGATTCTCAAACCTGATCCCTCCATCTACTCCCACGGATAGACGAGTCTGTGGCTTCATCATTAAAACTTTCATCTTGTCTAGCTCTCCACTGGTCAACTGTGCAGTTATGATCTCACTCAACAACCCAGATTGAATCTGGATATTAGCCAACTGAACTCGGTCCTCTAGTAGATGTGGAGTCCATTCCACAAGTTCCTTCAAAATTTTCCACTGACTGGACAGAACAGGTGCACACTTAAGCTGCTTCCGACTCAAAGCTTCAGCTACGACATTCGCCTTACCAGGATGGTATGTGATGGTGAAGTCATAAACCTTCATGTACTCCATCCATCGACGTTGTCGTAGGTTCAGGTCTCTCTGTGTCAGTAGGTACTTCAAGCTCTTATGGTCGGTGAAGATCTCGAAGGTAGCATCGTACAGATAGTGTCGCCATATCTTCAAGGCATGGATTATAGCAGCTAACTCCAGGTCATGTGTCAGGTAGTTCACCTCATTTGGCTTGAGCTATCGGGAGGCATATGCAACCACATGTTGATCATGTTCCAACACACAGCCAAGTCCCATCTTGGATGCATCGGTGAATATCATGAAACCCTCATTTCCAGAAGGTAGAGTCAACACAGGAGCGGTGGTCAACTTCTCTTTCAATTCTTGGAAACGAGCTTCACATACGTTAGACCACACGAACTTCACATCCTTTCGGGTCAACATGGTTAGCGGTAGAGCAGTCTTCGAGAAATCCTTGATGAAGCGACGGTAGTATCCGGCCAACCCCAAGAAGCTGTGAATCTCAGAAGGGTTCTTTGGTGCTGGATAGTCTTGAACTGCCGATACTTTGGCTGGATCTACAGCAATGGTTCCTCCTGAGATGATGTGTCCAAGAAACATGACTCGGTCCAACCAAAACTCACATTTCGATAACTTTACAAAAAACTTATGCTTTCTCAGGATATCAAGGACTCTACCCATGTGGTCACAGTGTTGAGCTAGGTCATTTGAGTATACCAAAATGTCATCTATGAACACTATCACAAAAGAGTCAAGGAAAGGTTGGAACACACTGTTCATGAGGTTCATAAAGATACTCGGTGCATTGGATAATCCAAATGGCATGACCACAAACTCATAGTGGCCATAACGGGTTCTGAAAGCCGTTTTGGGTATATCCTCACTCCTCACTCTCACCTGGTGATATCCTAATCTCAAATCGATTTTGGAAAAGACTCGAGCTGATTTGAGTTGGTCAAACAGGTCATCTATTCTGGGTAAAGGATACTTATTTTTAATGGTTGCCTGATTGATCATCCGATAATCAATACACATCCGAAGCGACCCATCCTTCTTTTTCACAAAGAGTACTGGTG
This sequence comes from Alisma plantago-aquatica, assembly GCA_963693085.1. Taxonomy (NCBI): domain Eukaryota; kingdom Viridiplantae; phylum Streptophyta; class Magnoliopsida; order Alismatales; family Alismataceae; genus Alisma; species Alisma plantago-aquatica. The sequence continues at coordinate 940,975,411 of OY856410.1, read as the reverse complement.
CTCTCCATGGTGAGGTACTAGGTCAGATAAACCCCTTATCCAACAACTCTTGCAACTGGGTTTTCAACTCAAGCAACTCAACAAGGGCCATTCTATAGGGCGCCTTAGATATAGGGTTAGTCCCAGGAGCTAACTCAATCGATAAGTCTACCTCCCTCTCAGGGGGGAATCCCTGGTAGATCATCTAGAAACACATTTGCGTACTCCTGAACCACCTCTATGTCCTCTAAGGATTGCCCCTTAACCTCGGGTACGGTAACTATGGCTAGGTAGGCTCGACAACCCTTTGATAGCATCCGTTCAGCTTTCAAAGCGGATATGTAAAGACTAGTTGTCGCATCTTTCCTTCCTCGAATGGTGAAGTGTGGATAGCCGGTCTTTCTAATGAGAATCTTCTTCTCTCTACAGTCAATCTGGGCCCTATAGGTGGAAAGCCAGTCCATCCCGATGATTACATCAAAATCATTCATATCGAGAAGGATGAAGTCAGTGGGAAGCTCATGGTCCAGGTACTTAACTGGAAACACAGGGGTTTTCAAAAGAGAGGTATAAATACGACCACTCAGGGTTGTGACATCCAAAACATAACCCAAATCCCTAATATCCAAATCAAGCACAGTTGCCAGGTTTCTCGAAATAAAAGCATTAGCTGAACCAGAATCAAAAAGTGCTTTTACATTTTGTCCCATGACTTCCAGCAAGCCTACAAAGTTATTCCATATCAGAAAGCTATTACATGGTATACTAAACTAAAAGGAAAAAACTATATGGGTTATTACCCTCAATCAACTTATTAGCATTCGCCTGAGCTTCTTCATTGTCGATGGCGAACACTCTAGCTTGCCTCCTCTCTCCAACTGGGGGTGCTCCGGCTGGTGCTCCTACCGGGGGTGCTGCAGCTACTGGCTGTGCTGCTACAAGTTGTGACCCCAAAGGTCCCCTTGGGTCAGGCTGAGGGCAGTTGGCGATGAAGTTTCCCTCTTGTTGACATCTGAAACATACCTTCTTCTCAAAGCGGCACGTCCTAGGATGTGCCCGTCCACAGGTGCGACACTGCTGGAGATGACCACGTGGCTTGCCTTTGTGCCCATGCTTGTTCTTGTTGTGGTTGCGTCCTTGTCCCTTCCTGTGTTCATTCCTCGGCCCTCGAGCTCCTTCAGTGAAACCCAAGTACCCTCTGGGTTGCTTCTGTGCAGGCATCACTATCCTTTCCATGTCTAAGGCAGTGTTGTAGGCTTCAGCAAAGGTCTTTGGCTTACTTGCCATCACATGAGGCTTGATGGTAGGGTGTAGACGTTCCATGAAGTGGTCCACCCTCCTCTCTTCATCCAACATATGTCTGAAGCGTTCTAGGAGGTGGAACCTGTGACCGAAGTCCGCAACTGAAGAACTCCCTTGAGTCATGCTCATGAACTCTCTTTCTTTCTCTTTCCTTGCTGAGATGGGGAGTAATCTGGCGGTGAAGATGGTCTTGAAGTCAGTCCGTGCCATCAGTTCTTCACTTAGGTCTCTTCCTGTGATATGGTTCTCCCACCATATCTTGGCTGCACCCTCCAAAAGGTGAGTAGCAAACAGAACCTTCTTATTCGGATGCACTTCAAGCATACGAAACCCATTCTCGACTGCAAGCAGCCAAGCTTCAGCCTTGTCGACTACTTCCGACTTGTCTTCTCCCCAGAACTTCTCGACGTTCATCTTGACGAAGTCCATGATGGTGGCTCCAAGTCGAGGATGAACAGGAAGTGGCTCACCATTCTCAGCTCTAGCTATGTCTCTAAGGGCCAGGGCACGGATAGCTTCACTCAATTGCCTTTGTTGTTCCATCCAAACTGCATCCGTTGTATGAACCACCATGGTTGGTTCTGAACCACCAGGCTGGTCCTCCTCCATGTGGGCTTCCTCTTCATGCATCTGGTATTCCTCATATTCCGGTCCTCCCCCTTGTTCTTGGTTGGCACCAGGCATCGGTTCAGGGTTGGGGCCTTCATGTATAGTCTCTTCAGGCCTCTTTCTCTTCTTAGAGGTCTCTCCACCGTGGTTCCTCTTCCTCTTCTCGTAAAACCCGTTCTCCTTATGGGGTGGTCCACCCTCACCGGTGGAAAACGGAATAGCCACAATTTTGGTACGAGCCATCTGCACACAAACAGACTTTTAGTTTTCCTTTAAACTAATTATACTTGTGCAAATGACATCTTACTTATGTATCTTTTATTAATTTGGTAGAGGATCCCTTAGACCTTATCAACCTTAACCCATACCACATGAGGGTGAGGAAGAGAGAGAAAACCCTAATCCTTACAATCCTTAAGAGAAAATTGAGTTGAGGAGGGATGAGTAAGATGAGAGAGTCCTAAAGGTATCTTATTTCGAGTCATATCCTAAGACATCGGCCAGGCAGTCACACAATTCGGGAGTCCTCGTATTCTGACTAGAGGTACGGAGGAAAATCTTGCCAGCCCCCGGAAGTGATCCTTTTCTAGACACCTCAGTCCTTCAGACACTCCTCTAATAACTCCCTCGGTTCTATGGAATTTGTAAAATTTAATCATTATTGATGATTATATGGAGAACCTAGGCTCTGATACCAATTGTAACGACCCTGCCTCCCGGTAACCCCCAATTAAGGGAGACCCGAAGGTCGGAATCGTTAATCAATTTACAGGATCAAAGGTTCAGCATATAATCAACAATAATTATAAAATTCTACTAACTAAACTGGACTTGGGTACAAAAATTAAAACTTTTACTTACCTTTATAAAACTGGGAAATCTAACTATCCACAGCTTGAAATACTCTATCTAATCCTCCTTGCACTTTATTTATTAATTTCACGATGTGCCACTTTACTGTTTGTGATTTTCAGGATATTACCTAAAACGTCGACAAACAAAACATCAATCAGCAATTGCTGGTATGTGGAGGCAACCAAAATTTCACAATTAGGTCTAACATTTTAAGTATTGCAATCAAGGTATTAACAAGTCAATTTACATTTTCCATGTGACAATCCCCACCGCTTTTTCCCTAACCCTGTATTTGACTTAAGGCCACCTTCTCAATCCCGAGCTTGGTGCCTGGGAGTCACCTCTCATGGTGCTCCTTAGTCTTGCCTCATCAATCACCTTCTCATTCCTGAGCTTGGTGTCTAGGGTAACCTCTCATGGTGCCCATTGGTCTACCCTCCTGGGCCTGACCTTTATGGCATCTTCCATCAGGGTGGCATGTAGGTGCAGGATTTACACATTTATATTAAATGATGATATTCATAGTCACTTTATAATTGCAATATGAACATCCAAACAGTTTAGTTGCATCCAATGCAATTAAACATTCGGGAATCCATCGGGAAACTAAAGCGGTTATTCATATTTAACCACATACCTGCTAAGTAGATTTGAATGCAGAAACAACCAATCAACCAGGATTCAAGCAAGCACACACACAATTATTCCTGAAAAAGCATCCAATTTCTTTATCATTAAATTCGTCATCTTGATCCATTCATCCTAGTTGTTGCCTAGGTTATTTACCCTTTTTAGGGTTTTAACCATAATTAGGGTTTTATTTCTTTTTTATTACTTTAAACCCTAATTTCACCAAATTAGTTGCAAACCCTAACTTTTCATCAAAAGATCTAATTTTATCTTTTACCAAAAAGGAAACTCTAAATTTCATATTATAATCATCTTTCATTCTCTTTTCTTTATTCTAGGGTTTCTAAACATATTAATCAACATACTAGGTTAAAAACCCTAAACATGTAATTCTATCATTAAAACATGTTAAAAACCATCTTAATAATTAATCAGGTTAAACATATTCGAATTACCCTAATTACATGACTAAATATATCCTTGATAATCAATTAGGGTTTTCTTTTTACAAATTAACTCTTTTTCCATCAAAATATGTACTTTTGCAAAAATATACAGATTCAGATGTTCAAACCATTTTTAACGTATTCCTCATATTTTTCTGATCATTTTTCATGTATTGACTTTTTGCATCCGAGTTTTCTAGCTCCAGATATGATTTTTTTCACGAAAAATCCTTTTATGATTTATTTGTTATTTTCCAAAAGAAACTAGGAACAACCAGGATCGCTTGATCCGTGGTCCGCTGGACCTCATAGGATCCAACGTCCAGGATCAAGCGCGCCCTCTTTAAGAAAACAAAAGAACCAAAGGTCAGATCTAACCTTGGCGCGACTGAAGACGATGAAGGCTAATGTGGTAATTTTCTGGGGCCTTCTTCAACCTTGCATTGCTCCTCACGTTGCTCCCCTGTTGCACGCCACTGGTCAACCTCAGGGTTGACTTGGTGACCCTCGCTACCTGCGACCGTGCCAACAGGTTGGGGAGCTTCGTCTCCCGTCAATGATCAGGGGTTCAATTGCCCGCCAGGTGCACGCCAAAGCTGCTCCTTCCCGCCGAACTCCGACAAGGGTCTCCGCGATGATGGGGGTGTAGGTCTGAATGAATCGTCCAATTGAGGGCACGGAAACAAAGCTCTCGCTCTTCCGCAGAGGTTGGGTGAGATGAAAGAGTTGTTGGTGCCTCCGTTCAACCTCCCCTATATATAGGGTCGAGGCAGTCCCTGTTAGATTGGGTGTTTTCCAAAAACACGTCCAAACCTAGCTAAACCAGGGACCTTTCCCTTCGGTTTCAACCCCCCGGTCTAAAGAATCGGTTGCCAGGCTTGCACATCCAGTGAATCACGAGAAATCAAAGAGGGAACATCCCTCAGTTGGCCACAGAAACACAGTCCCACTGGGACTTAGGCAAAGGCCGTTCCACGTTGGATCAAGATCCAACGGACATTGTTGTTCGCGTTCAAAACAAAGGAGAAAAATCTATTTCTTCAATTCCAAATAATTTCCAAATTGGAAATAACTTGAAATTTTGATATCTCCCAAACCATAACTCCAAATTAACTCAAATTTTAAGGGAAGTTTTGTCTTGTCATTATCTGACTTTATACGAAATTTGGAAAACAGATTGCAATGGATGAGAAGGCTTCCTTCTCTCCCAAGTTTTCTCATTAATTAGCCCAAATTAATTTATATTCCTTTTTCCTTTGTTATTATCTTGTTATTTTGGGTCCCTTGGACTTCAAAGAAACCCAAAGGCACGGATTCCCATATTGGGGAATATTGGTTTGCCTTTATCTTCTTTTAATTTTCAATTACTCACATTTCCCTTTTATTAATCAATTCTTTTTCCTTTTTAATTCCCTTTTCTTATCAATTGGGCTTAAGGGCCAACAAAGCCCACAATTGTTCAATCAAAGCCATTTCTCACGAAATCTATCAAAATTCAAATAAAAGGATTTCATTTATTTATCAAAAGATAAATATGCTTCACATTACATTTTCAAGAAAATGGGGTTGTAACAGATCCACCTTTCTTAGTCTTGGTAAGTGAGATCTGTCTCTTTTTCTTTGTTTTTCTTGTTGTTCTATCTTCCCCTCTCTTCTTCTTGGCTGAATCCATGACGTTCCATGGTGGAGCTTGAGATAATGGTTGAAAACATCTTTCACTCTCTTTTTCTTACCTTTTCAACATAGGGTTTATTTTCTTTTTGGAGAAGGAACCAGCTTGGTGAAGAGGAGTGCCCAAGCTAGGGTTTCTTCCCCATTTTTCTTCAATCTACCTTGATGTTTGGAGTTTCTACATCATCTCTAAGGTGATTTATATAACTGTATCCATGATTATTGTTCACTCTTACGTTACATGTACATGATTTTGCCTTAAAAATATTGATCCAAGTATAAAGATGTACCTTTACCTAGGGTGTGAGCTTGTATGATAGTTTTTTGTATCATCTTAGATGAACCCTACATCTTGTGCATGATTTTTTTGAAGGAAGTGGTAATCATAGACTTTGTTTGCATATGGATAGCTTTTAATCTCTCAAAAGATGTATATTTCTAGGATTTCAAACTAATTTTTCCTCCTTATATTTCAAGCAATCTATCATTTTGTAAATTATGATGTGATTATGAATCACTTTTGTCATGAATGTGTGGTTTTGAATGGTGACGGTTGAGCATCAATGCTCCCCTCTCCCAGAATATATGAATATTCATTTCTATTTCAGTTTGAATGTTTCAGTGTACCCCTCGGTCGAAAATTTTGTCGACCGAAATATTTTCGGTCGACAATTTTTCGACCGAGGGGTACACTGAAATGTTTATTTAAATTTTTAGCGTCGGTTATTCCAAAAAACCGACTCTGTAAACTCTCTCGGTCGACGAATTTTTCGACCGATAACCTTTCGGTCGACAAATTCGTCGACCGAGAAGGAGCCATATTTCACGTGTATAAGCACCTTTAAGGTCGGTTTTTCCTTATAACCGACCTTAGAGCTCCCTCGGTCGAGGAATTTGTCGACTGATAACCTCTCGATCGACAAATTCGTCAAACAAGAAGGAGCACTGAAGTGGTTATTCAATATTTAGCGTCAGTTATTCTAAAAAAACCGACGTTGTAAACTACCTCTCAGTCGACAAATTCGTCGAACGAGAAGGACAACTGAAGTGGTTATTCAATATTTAGCGTCGGTTATTCTAAAAAAACCGACGCTGTAAACTCTCTCGGTCGAGAAAATTGTCGACCGAAAATGTGTTCGGTCGACAATATTCTTGACCGAGAGTGTTTACAGGGTCGGTTTTTTTGGAATAACCGACCTTACAGGCTCCTTTTTTCTCGCCTGGGTCAGATTTTTTACAACTTTTTGCGTCGGTGTTTACTCTGTAAGGTCGGTTTTTTCTGGTCATATAAACTGACGCTATAGAGCAAAGTCTATAGAGACGGCCACTTAAGCGTCGGTTAAAAAGTGACGCTGCAGGCTTAAAAAAACCGACGCTACAGACCATTCCTGTACTAGTATCTCGTCAACCAGCCTCAATAGTTAACCCCTAATAGTAACATGCGGGATAATCATTCAAAGTCAGCCTTGTCCTATGTGATTGACCAAACATTCATAAGGATGACTAGCTCCCTACACCATCATGTTCTTGAATTTAATTTCCAAAATAGCATGTTTTGTATAGTTGCATTTATTTAAATAGTCAAATTGCATTCAGATGATCTAAGAGTTGCATTTAGATGCAATTGGCAAAAGTTTCTTACTTAAATAGTCAAGTTGTGGATGATCAGCCAAAGCTGACTCATGATTCGATGAAAAATGAATTTTGACTCCACTAGAAGATTGTATACTATAATCTTCCTAATTGATATGAGAGGGCTATCGATTTGAACAAAATAGTGGGAGCGATAATTAATTAAACACCTAATTAAATATCATCAAATTTTATATTAATCAAATTAAATCAAAAGTGCCTTGACAATTGTAATTTTTATCTTGTAGAATCAAATGTCAAACAAATTGTCGTTGCGATTGATCCTTAATAAGGACAAATTTAACTGGAAAAATTTCTATAATTGGATTTGGACTTTGAGAAGGGTTCTCAATTATGAGCATAAGCTCTATGTTCTAGATACACCAATGTCAGAAGAGTTGCTCTTGATGCACCTAGGGGCTGAGGTGGATGCTTATTGGAAGCAAATCAATGATGCCTTAGATATTAAACACCTTATGCTATGTTGCATGAACTATGAGTTACATGAGCAATGTGAAGACATAGGGATTCTTGATATGGTAACACATCTTAATAACATGAACCACAACCATACAAAGTAAGAAAGGTACAATGTCTCAAAGGCGCACTTTGAGTGCAAGATGATAGAAGGAGATCCAGTAGAGACCCATGTGCTCAATATGAATGGACACGTGGAACATCTAGAGAAACTAAGATTCCCTTTGAGCTAAGAGTTGACCACAAATATGATTCTACAATCATTACCTAAATCATATAGCCAATTTATCAATTGTTATTACTTTAGGAACATGACTAAACTAGTATTCGAGTTTCTTGACATGTTGATAAATATTGAGCATGAGTAAAGAAGGACAAGTCTGTAATGATGATAGGTGGAGTGAGTCCAAGGATGAAAGTGAATCCAGGAAAAGTTCTGAGGCCAAACTGAAGTCCAAGTCTGCAACACTCGAAATAAGGAGAAAGAAAAGTGTAAGAGGAATTTGCCCTTTGTACTTGAAGGGATTCAAGAAAATGAAGATGGGGATAAAAATCTCTACTTCACGTATATACATTATTGAGATAAATTTATCTACTTCTTCATCTTAAGTAAAATATTGAAGATGTGGATCTCACTTATGCTTGAATATGTAACTTCTAAAAATAAGTAAGCCTTTATGAAAGGGTGAAGTTGAACTGCGCGTTGAAAATAGAGCAGGAGTTGTTGCCACTTTAATTGGAACTTTTAATTTATCTCTACCTACGGGGCTTGTAATAGAGTTAAGGAACTTCTATTTTGTACCTACCATAAATAAAAATATCATTTATGTATCTTATATGGACAAGGATGTATATGAGTTTCATATAAATAATAGTCAATGTTCAATTTCAAAAGACGAAATCCTTTATGGCAGTGCCCCAATGTCTTACAGTCTTTATTTTATAGATCTAAAGACAAATGTTTATAACGTCGATACCAAAAATTCAAACAAAATATATCTTTGACATTGTCTTCTAGGACACATCAATGAGAATCGCATATCTATACTCCATAAAGATGATTATCTAGACTCTTTTGATTTTAAATCAATAGAGACATGTGAATCTTGTTTATTGGGCAAGATGACCAAGACTCTCTTCACTGGTAATAGTGAGAGGGTTAGTGATCTATTAGGACTCATACTAATGTCTATGACCCTTTTAGAACAAATACTAGGTGATTATTAGTATTTTATTACCTTTATTAATGACTTCAGTAGGTATGGGTATGTTTACTTAATGAAACATTAGTTAGAATCTCTTAAAAATTTTAAAGATTTCATGAAGTACAAAACCAACTTGGTAAAAGTATCAAGACACTTCATTCTGACTTCGTTCTAACAATGGACCCCACCTAAAACACCACAACACAATAGTGTATCAAAAAGAAGGAATCACACATTATTAGATATGGTGCAATTAATGATGAGTTTTGGTGATCTTCCGACTTCTTTTGGAGGTTATGCTCTAGAAACTGTAATATTCACACTAAACCATGTACCATCTAAATCGGTTCGAAAGACGCCATATGAGATATGGACTAGGAACCGTCTGAAAATGTCTTATATGAGGATTTGGGGCTACGAAGCATATGCCAATAAAATGTTTTGTGAAAAGCTTGACCCTAGATCAGATAAATGTTATTTTGTTGGATATCCCAAAGAAATTAAGGAATACTACTTGTATAACCCATCTAACAACAAAATGTTTGTTTCCAGGGATGTTGCATTCCTAGAATAGGAATTTGTTTCTAAAGAAATTAGTGGGAGAAAAGTAGAACTCGAAGAGGTTCAAGATCAACAAGGAAACATTGAACCTATAGAGGTACAAGAGGATTATAGAGAATCACAAATTGTTGTGGAATCTCAAATTCCTCATGTGACACAAGAACCTCCCAAATCTAGTATGACATGCCTTGAGCGAGATAGATTTGATTATATTCTGACACAAGAAGGTGATGAGTTGGTTATTGATGATGAGCCAAATACCTACCTAGAAGCTATTAAGGGAACAAAATCTCATAAATGGGTTGAGGCTACGAGATCTGAGATGGAATTCATACACACCAACAAGGTATGTGCCTTAGTGGATCCACATGAAGGAGTAAAACCCATAGGGAGCAAGTGGTTCTTCAAGAAGAAGACTGACATGGATGGTAATGTACAAACTTACAAAAGTCAATTGGTTGCAAATGGTTTCAGATAAGTTCAAGGTGTTGACTATGACAAATTTTTTCTCCAATTTCCATGGTTAAGTCCATCAGGATCATGCTTTCCATTACAGCTTATTGTGACTATGAGATTTGGCAGATAGATGTAAAATCACATACTTAATGGGAATCTTCTTGAGAATGTGTACATGACACAACCTGAGGGTTATAAACCCAAAGGATGAAAATAAAGTGTGTAAGCTATAAAGGTTAATATATGGATTGAAGCAAGCATCTCGGAGCCGAAATCTTCAATTTGATGAAACAGTCAAAGAGTTTGAATCTAGTCAAAATAAAAATGAACCATGTGTTTATAAGAAGGTTAGTGGGAGCACAATTGTATTCCTCATATTGTATGTGGACGGTGTTGACTCAAGGTGAATGCTGACTAGGAGGCAATTACCCTGCTGTGGGGCCAATATGTCCAAAAGTGCATGACGTATTACTCTATGAGAGAACAAGACGTCTTGGGCCTAGACAGATTGACCCCACTATAGAGCAATGTGTCCTGACTCAGGACGTATATCCTATCAGTGGGGTCAGTTCGTTCAAGCCCAAGATGCCTTATTCTCTCACATAGCAATACGTCTTGCCTGCAGATGTATTGGCCCTACAGTAGGGTAATGCTTTCCAAAGCCAGACATATTACTATCATATCATATTAATATGTATTCATGCAAGACATATTCTCTATTAAGCAAGAAATACATCCCTATGCAAGACATATTGCTTTTTTATTGATTTTTTTGTATTTGTAGTTATTATTTATTGCATATTGATTTGTGTAATAATAATATAGATTACATTTGTACATTTACAATTAGTTCACTTATATTTTTCAGTATACAATATGTTCAATTATTATAAAATTGTTAATTTGAATAGCTCTAAACATACATACAAATTATAAAAGTGCTACTACAACCAAAAATGATTTTTACTTGATTAGATAAGAAGATATTAATCGAAAAATATGAGATATCAATTAAAACTAAGGCTACAACATGAACCGACTTGAAGAGAAAATAATACATTTAATGTCTAGATCCAGATGATATCATAAACCAAAATAATCATCAATCAAGAACCACATATATAAACCATGGGTGGTGGACATATATGATAGATTCATATAAGCCATAGGTGGTGGACATATATGATAGATCCAAATATAAGATAGATAAATTCCTTCACAAAGGCATACATATAAAATAGTACAACATGTAATAAACAAAGCACATCCTCCATGCCCACGTCTTCCGCACCCACCTCTCTGTACCTCTGACTCCTGAATAGGAATCCCATCTGGAGAAGCCTCAATGGGGGACAATTGTGTAGCAGTAGGCTGACGAGTTCTAGGATGGAAATGGAAAGGTGGAGGTGGGGTGAGGGGTCTCTAAAAACTAGAATGTGGGGCCTGGGTGGGGTGCAAAATGGGAAATCAAACAGAGTCAGTGAGTATGTAACATAAGATGGTGGTCGACTCTCATGAATAACTAGTGGTGGGACTAAAGTGTACGGAATAGAATAAGAACCTGCTCCATGGTAGACTGCGGGTGGAGGAGGTGGGTGATGTATGAAGCATATGTACCAACTCTTGAAAAGTACGGTCATTTTGGTCCCCATCCCATTAACTAAGAAGTGGGAATGGGTTCATTAGTAGTGGGAATGGGCTCAAACTGAGTGGTACATGTATGAGTATGAGTGGGTGTGGGTTCAGGACCAGTGGTATGAGTAGGAGTGATGATGGGATCATATGGGCGAGCATAGTTAGGAAGACTCACAAAGTAGCTTCCCTGGATGTTGTAGATATCATCTCTGATTTGTGTAGGGGCAAGCTGTAAAGTCGCTCAGATCTGCACATTGATTCTACATGTTAAAAAAAAATACGTAGAAATAGTAAAGAGGAATTACATATAGTACAAATAATAACCGTTTGTAAAAAAAATTAATGATACTCACAAATTGTTGTTGTCGGTAATCAGTTGGGTAATATGTGGTCGAAGGTTGAGCTGGAGGGACCACGACATATTGTGGATGATACCATGCATAGTGCACCTATAGACTAAAGATTGTCTCTGCTGGTGGAGGGGCAACTAAGCTCTCATGTCTGTTATGACATAGTTGCACCTCCTCCATATAGAGATGTAACCAATCTTCAGCAGCATGACCCCCCCATCTATCCTACTAAGGCATGGCAAGGCAAGAGTAGGTTGTACTTGAACAAAGCCTAATTATCCAAGCACTCTGTGTGAGAGGTGTCGCTCTAGTATTGTATAACACACTAGAGGCACTCAGGCCAACCAAATATCATGACCCTCTCAACACAATGCTGGAAGTCTTTATAGAAAATCCTCAGTGTAAGGAGTTAACTATATCTGTTATTCAGAAATATAACATATATCATATAAAAAGAAAAATTATTTTTCAGAACATTAGCATAAATATAATTAGTAGAAGTAAATTATACATGAGAGGGTAAAATCTGGTCAAAGATAAAATCATTAAACTGGTCTGATCCTAGTATTAGTCCTTTGAATAAAACTAGGTCACCTATGAAATTGACAAACTAAAGTTATTTAAACTTACAAAATGATTGAATTTTTTATTATAAAGAAGTTGTGAAATCCCAGGCATCCAATTCCTAACCTCTACCAACACCACATCTGCAGTAGACATACACAACCATACAAGTGGGAAGTTTTTTTTAGAATGGGTAGTAGCCTTGTACAACTCCCTATACAAGTATGCTAGAGATGTAATACCCCAAGATAGAGTCTTACAACTTATAAAGTCAGCCACAAGTCAGAGGTACCGTACATGAACCCTGTCCTTAGTACTATCTGGAACAAGGTACTACCTAAAAAGTATAGGAGATGTTCTAGTATACCTTATCCTCATTTGTCTTTGATGTTCTTCATCTCCTAAGGTGAAATCCATACCACTAAAGGTGTCACACAACCAAGTAAGATGAATATGCCCCTTAGACATCCCATCTGGTACACCTCCCAAGTAATGCTCACAAAGGTGAGACCATGAAGAAAATTATCTCTCATATGTGCCTAAAGGATATGTAGTTATAACCGGTGGTCCATCAATCCCAATACCTAGAAGAATTGTGACATCCTGAAGCATGGCAATCATCTCAAAACACGAAAACTTGAAAGTGTTGCTAGACTTGTTCCAATGACTAATTAGAGCAGTGATCAAATTGGGATCTAGGTGGGTAGGTTGTAGCTTATTAACAAGCCCAAAACCAGCTAAAAGAATATTTTACAAAACACTCGTGTCAGTAACATGCCAACCTAACAACATGAAGTTGTGCTGGGAGAGTCGGAATGATACTTCTCTAAGAGTCATGTCTATGGAAAGTAAAACATTACATTAAATTAAAAATTCAAACATTACAAGATTTAAATAAATTGAAATATGAAACATTATATGACTTGACTAAGCTGAAATTAAGAAACATTACATGACTTGACCAAACTAGAATTTAAACATTACATGACTTGAATAAACTGAAATAAGAAACATTACATGACTCGATTAAATTGAAATTCAAACATTACATGACTTGACTAAATTGAAATTCAAACATTACATGACTTGACATCACATTACATTAGGACAAGTGTGTTTGTTATGACCCCATCTGCTACACTTATGACAATTATATGTATATTAATTTGGATAAACATCCATAGTTGAAGGCTTTCTTTTTGTCTTTGATCTTCCAACGCGTCTTTGTTTTCAGGATGCATTATCGGTTAAATGGTGTCAATGCAGACGTATGCATCTCAGTTCCCGACATATTGCTCCCGCCGAGAGGTAATACGTCTTGAGTCCGGACACATTACTCTGTGATGGGGTTAATGCGTCACAGACTGAGACACATTGCTTTCTCGCAGAGTAATACATCCTGATGTCTGACGTATTGGCTCCACAACATGACAATGTGTATCAGACGGAGACTTATTGCTCTGACAAAGGGCAATACATCACTCGAGTGGGCGCATTGTCCTTAGAAAGAGCAATACGTCTCCACCGGGGACGTATTGCTCTAAAAACATACCATTTTGAGAATTAAGTTCAAGAGCATGCTATTTTGATAATTAAAATGGTTAAACATACCATTTTGATTTTTTGACCCCTATATCATCTTTGGCAAGTGCGGCATGATTCATACTCAATATCCTACCAGCATCGTTGAGTTCAAGTACCCTGCATGACATGCTCGCTAGCTCACCAAAGATGTAAAACTCGATGTAGAAAGGTTGCTGCATCTTAGAAAACAGTTCAAAACTTAGAAGGAAATGGATTTGACTCACCTGATCTGACTACAAAATGGAACGAGACTTTGCAATGTAACTGGCCATCATCGCTGCGTTCCATGTCCCTAAATTCCTTCCTTCATTTAAGGGCATGTTTGCTTAGCGGGATTTAATTGGATTATCAGATATGTTGGATTCGATTCATCCTGGTTTCGTAAACCGCTGGATTTGATAAATGCAGCAGTTTAAGACAATATGTTTGTTTATCGGGACGAACATTTTATTTGCTTCATGTGTACAAAGACAATACTAGCATGTTGTGGAGGAAATAGCACCAGAGAGAGTAGCTGACAACTCTATAATGGTGTGCCCCAACCTATAGACTAGCAGGTAGAGCGGAAGTTCAACAGCCTGGTAATCGTGGGCCACAGACTGTGGTGAGTAGTTGGTAGCTCAGTCGTTGGTCAGCCGGTAGTCGCTGCTGTATTCTCGGCGTCCGGCACTTTTCAAATGAAAAGTTAATCCAGCATTTATTGTATGCTAAAAAGTGCAGGATTCCTTCCAATCTCCCGCTCCATGAAAGCAAACATAATTTTTATGATTCTGGACTCCCAATTACAACCCAATCCGGTCAAGTACGGCAAACCAAACGTGCCCTAAAACAATGTCTTTATACAGAATTACAGTATTCTGCACTTCTACCCACACTACCCAGTGATTAGTACAGCCCCGAGCTTGCTCGATACACTCTCCTGCCAGCAAAAGACACAGACAGAATCTCACATCCCGTCAATGCCATTCTCTGGAACGACACTTGGTCTTTCCATTCTGGGCCATGTGGCGGAATGACAAACAAGAAAAGAGGGAGACCTAGCTGGGCTTTGAACATATTCTCAATGGAAACGAGCATAAGCCAAGACGAGGACATTCCCATCTCCGGAATGCAGCTTGAAACATGCGGGTGGCTTGCGTGGTTGCACGACCACATGAGTAAACAAACTGATACGAGGGAATAGATCAACAAAACTCAGAAGAAGAGTGGAGTAGTAGTTAGACATCGACTGAGTCAGTGATTCAGAAGAGGCAACACGTTACAAGATAAGAAAGGCCATTACTTGGCATGTGGAGCACGGATGGTTGGGCACAATATGTCCTCCTCGGAGACCCAACTTCCAAACTCCCATGCACAATATTTATCACTCTTGTAGTCATCCAGATTCTAAATTGCTCTTTGAGGAAGGGAGAAACTAATATCTCTTCTAACTTTAAAAAAAAAAAATCTTACAACATACTTATTTGGACAAGGCCAACGGGTGATCATTAAGGCCCATGGCCTAGGTTCGCAGCCTTCATTGCACTTGGAAGGTGTTCCTACCCAATATCTCCCCAAGTGGGAGAGTGTACGTCATAATTTCTGAAAAGGGGGTACGCGTTCGCGCGGCCCCGACAAAATTAATCATAATTTTGGATAGTATATTGTGATAATTTGTTAAAATTCTATTTAATGCTAGTATTTTGTCTATTTATGAATATTTTATCTACTTATTCATATATACACGTTAATAAATTTGTAGTTATTTGCATATCTTCTATAGCAAAGCTTGTCTTTATTGTTGAGGGAGATTGCAATTAAGAATCTTTTTCACGTATTCTTTTCATACGACTTTGGATATTCGTTTAGACTTTGTTGTTTATGGGTAATATGATTGCTACTTTGTTGTATGTATTTGACTAGTTGAAACAAAATTCTAATTTTCTACTGAAGTTGAGACAAATTTTTTATTCATATTTGACCAACTGAATCTGAACTATACTCCATCATTACATGCATCAAAACACAAACCGTAGCCAAATAATAACTTGCTTCAATTTAAAGATACAATATGTTAAAAAGTGAGGAAAAGATAATAACATGAATATGGAAATATATGGATCATGCAGTTCTAAATCAGTA